>VDFB02067514.1:0-10420 GCA_007258455.2 Sequoia sempervirens
TGTTAGGGTTAGAGATGGAAGATCTAACAATTAAATGCATATTTAATAAACAAAAACAGAGAAACTAAAACATTCACAGAATAAATTATAACACAGAGATTTAACGTGGTTCACCCAATTCTGGGCTACATCCACCAAACCGCAGCCATCCAACACTTTTATTATCCAGTGTAAAACCTATTACAATCTTGCGAATAATCGCGTTTTTCATTATACAGTAATCCCCATCCGAACCCCCTTTTACCAAGCTTAGAAGCTTCCAGATTTTGGGTTATACAATATAGCATGATCGTTAAGCCACATGCTGTACCTTTGTCATCCTATATCCTCATAATTTGGACTATCGGACCCCTCTTGACATGTTTTCTACTTTAGTGTGAGTGTGAGCATAAGTTCATAAAGTGGGGCCTAAATGTAGCATCATAAATTGTCACCCTTGATAATTTCACACTATGTTCTACTCCCTTTTAAGTAATTGGACCTAATTGAGCACTTAATTTTCTAAATTATGTATTTTGTGGTCCATTTTAATCATTTTTTGACAGTTTTCAAGTACCAAAAAATACATTCATTTAATACTTTTCCCTTGATTCCTTAATTCTTGAAAAATAGGTTTGAGACACTAGTGCCTAGGGCACCTATGTCTCCTTATTTTGGCTCCAAATTCAAATATGTCAGTTTCGGTATTTTATTATTTGAATTTCAATTATCTAAAGTCAACTATCGAGATTTAGTTTTTGAAAATTAGAATAAATACCTATAAATGCATAGTTATTGCATTATTTGAAATCTAACAAGGAATGTCTAGAATTTATTGGAAAAATTTATGATCAAGCATTATCAAGAGAATTATCAAGCAATTCAAGAGTAGAATTTCAAATATTTATTATAGTAATTCAAGATCCAAACATCATGTCAAAGTGTATGTGAGTTTGTTTGTATTTATGTTATCATATTGTTTGTGAAGAATAACCCTTGTGGGTCTCCAAGCAATTCAAGTAAGCAAGATTCAAGCCTTGAGATTTGTATGACTCCAGTCCTTCAAAGAAGCTATTGAAGGGTGGTGATTTGTAGAACTTTATTGATTCATCATTCATTGTTATCATTTATCTATCTATCATTGGCATTGCCATTGTGAAAGTGGAAACAATAACATGGGGTTTGACTAAGGTGAGCCCCTAAATGGCACAACCCTTCCTCTCTTTTTGAATGTGTAGGTTTCAATCTAAAGAATATTGGAAGAAGTTTGAAGGTCAATTATCCATTGTTGTAATCAAATCCTACATCCTAGAAACTCACAAAAACTCAGTTATAGAATTATATGATGGCTATCTAACATTGCAACAAGTGGAGAATAGAAGCTCTAATCTAGCACTAGAGGACTACAAAAATAGATATGAAATTGTTCAATAAGGACTGTGGCACCCCCAAAGGAAATGCCCTCTGAAATCAAGCTCAAATTTATACCATAGGTGCATAGTGTCTTTCTTAGTCCATTTTTGTAGTCTGATTTCCTTTGTGACTTATCATATTTGTTGTATTTGCATCAAAATAGTCATTTGTATCATTAGGTCAATTGAACTATTTCATTTCGTCTTTAAGCTCATTTTAAATTTGATCAAGGGAAGGTTGAATCACCTTTCAAGTTGTAAGTAAATCACATATCTTGTCCAAATCCTTCAAACCCCCAATACCTCAACTCTTAAATAAAATATTGTGAAAAGTGTCCAAACCCTAGAAGTAAAACCCTAGGGTCTCACTTTTCCTACATTTTAAGCACCAACATTGGCTCTAGTTGGTGATGTGTGTATCTTGTATGACTAGAAAGAATCCATCTATTTATAAGAGAATACCAAAAAATGGATACCAAGGAGGGGACTAAGATAACTCAAATGTATTCTTGACCAAAAAGTGTGAGGATTGCACAAATACATAACACACAAAACACAAAAACATAATATGTATAGGTCAAGACCAATACTTACAATAAGTATGCCTAATCCATAATCTCATGAACTAGAAACTTCACCAACTCTTTAACCAAAATCTTGAGGTAGCATGCACTATCACCATACCCCTCAATGAATTTATATGTTCTTGCCACAATTTATATTCTTCTCCATTTGAAAATTTTGATTAGCAACCCATTTTGATCTTCCCATAGCAATACACATCTTTACATATTCAACTTAGACATTCACTACTCATTGTCATTCCATTTAAGGGACAACACATTTTCTCTAGGTAAAATATGTCATCCTTGACCCATGGATTATATTATAAGTGACAGAGGGTAGATACACAATTGAAATTTACCTCATTCAGCTCTCTTACATCCATACTAGCACTAATATACTTCATAGATGTCATCTTGCCATTTCAGGGTGACACCTCCATTTTAATCATGTGAAGACCCACTAACAAGTGAAATAGGTCTTTCCTACCCATATTTATTTATTTGGAGCATAATAGAAATAGTGGTATATGATGTGGTAGAGATGAAAGGGAAAAAAGGTTCATAATGATCTGAACATACCCTGGTTGGTGCATCTTGAAGAGCTTCATTTATTTGCACATATGCATCAACTAGTACCTTAATCCAAGTAAATAATGTTGCATATTGTTTTCATTGATGTAAAAAGTGTGCTTAAGTTTGTATATTCTCTGGAGATTACTAATATACAGAGATATCAAATGGTGCAAGTTAGAAATGTAGTGTATGAATTAGTTTGTTGTCTAAGTATGATGCAAAGGTGGGTACACAAGTCCTAATGTGTTTTTAGATTTCCTACAATGATATCTTGCCAGTTTGGCGTACCACACTTAGATAAAAGTTGCAAAAGTTGTGTCTAAGGAATTCACAGTACATCTCTAAGTCAAAGACACAATGTTTTGGTTTGTATCCTTCCATAGAGCAAGATTTAGTCTTGTGGTTCTAAAGATAAGTTGTTGGATATGTGAAGGTGTTATATCCAAGGTTTTAGGTCATTAATCCTTTTGCAGTGAAAGTTACAAGTGATATATTTTTGGTTTGTTCTTTGATAGTGCAAAGTGGTTATGAAGGTTTGTTGGAATGCTCTACATTCCTCTGATTGGGAAGATTTAGCCAAGTAGATTTGGAGACATTCTATTGGAAATTGGAAGATTGTCATTGATGTCAACATTTACATCAGTGTTGTAAATTGGAAGATTGATATTGATTTCAACATTAACATCTGTATACCTTACTCACATCACTTGTATAGATCAATAGTTGCACCAGTAATAATGGTTCGAGCTATGCTTATCCAGTACTGGAAGTTTGTTGATCCGATATTTTGGTCTGGATTATCCTATTCTATAAGATTCATTTAGAAGTTGGTAATATGTTCTATCTTGACATCATTTGCATCTACTAATAAGATTTCAATTGGCTTGGTCATACGGTTGAAAAGATACAATTACCAATAGTTTGGTAAATAGTGTTCTGCTTATATACTAGTTCAATGTGTTGGTTTTCTAGTCTGGATTCTACCACAAAGAAAGATATCACTATAGAATTTTGTACATAGATTTTTAATTGTGAGATTCATCTTACCTTGAAGTTTCATGATGATATACGAATGCATACGTAAGATATGGATAACAGCGTTATGTTATGAGGTTTACAGTATGCTTTTGTATAGCGCATTGATGTGGGAGATTTTGTGTTTTCTAATGATTAATTTTTTTGTCTTGTGGAGCAGAAGATATTTTATTTGATGTCATCTAAAGGAGAATTAAATTTGTTAACAAGTTTTGGAGTTACATGTTTGGAAAATCTCATATACGATTGAAGTATTTCATGTTTTAGGTCTAACTCTAGTCGACCTAATTATGAACTTGTGTTAAGAAGATTAAATATGCATTGCAAATGCTAAAGGAATCTATCTTAGGTCTGTGTTGACTAACATCATACACTACATGCTTGTGTTTGGCACCAAGATGAATATGTTTCGAGGATGAAGTTGAAAGATTTAGTTATGACTTGAAATAGGGCTACTCTAATTAGGCCGACCTAATTAGTGTTATGTGAATGTATGTGATATATATATGAAATACATCTTTAAGAAGTTATGCAGATACACACATGACTAATAATGAAGATGTGATAGACAGCGAAGAGATAGATCATGAATGTACTGTTGCATGGTGCAAATGTGTGAAATTATATGAATGAGAAAACAAAATTGTTGAGTACACTTTATAGTGAAGTGTTTTTATATTCTCTACTTCATTGGAACTGAACTCCAGCACAAGGAAGGTGCATTCTATCTCAATTCACCTCTTGGCAATGAGCCATACTCTATTTTGTAATTTACTTTTGGTCGTGATCCTTTGGAACTATAAAAATCTGATGTTTTTACATATGATTTCACCTATAAACTTCCATATCTAGTCCTATCGTGTGCATATTTCATCTATATTTTTCCATATTGTCCCTTTGAATCCTTTGGGTCTTGCATTTTCCACCTTTTGGTGCCTATCGACATAGGTCTTCTATTGTCTCCCCAACCCATTGAGCGTTTTTTGCTTGCATAAGTCTATATTGCCTATCGGCAAGACTTATCATTTGTCACAGCAACTGGATCTTACTTATAGGTGGTTGTCAGTGAGACCTTGGTTTTGTTTCAACGATCAGGATGATACACATATCGATAAAGCTTGGATTTTTTGGCATTGCATCTTGGCGAATGTTTTTGGGTCTTGCCGACTTATGCTTCAATGTCCGTTTTGGCTAGACATGGACTTCGGTGAAGGGTTATAATGACTTTGCGTTGTTTCACCGACCGACAATGTAAAGGGATGCTATTTCGGCAAGAGTCTGGGGTTTTGGTGACATCTCATAGAAAATTCAGTATGTCTCACCGACAGGGCTTTAATGATTTCTACATGTGGCTTTTGGTGAGAGTTCTATTTTGTCTTGATCAACACAAACGATCTCGGGTGACTTTTAGTGAAGCAAGGAGTTCTCTACATGACGTATCGCTGAAGGTTGGATATTATGGTGACTATGGATCTTTGTCGGCGTAGATGTTGCCTTGTCCCGATGACTGGGAAATAATGTGATGGAAGCTTTTGGTAAAGCGATGAGTAGTCTACATGAGGTCTCTCTGAAGTTGTGTGGTTATAGCGATAGTGGTTAAAACATGTGTTCTTTTCAATGAGACTTTCCCTTTGTCACAGTGACTCAGAATACATTAAGGTTTTCAGTATAACTCTATAATCTATAGGTGGTCTTGCCGATGATAGAATGTTACAGTGACTATGATCAAGACCAAAAGAGCTCATTGGTGAGAAATACCTAGTGTCGGTGAATAAAGCATTTTGATATAATGTTTTATCTATATGATGTCTCCACCGATATAAAGGCTATACCAAAACATAAGGAAGACAAATGGATGCCAAAGTGACTTGAAGTAGCGAGCAGGTTTGTTATGGTTGTTACACAAGGAACATGTGAACCGGCGGGGGTGATTAATGATATAAGTTTCCTTGACATTACAAGAATTTCTTGCCGATTGTTCTCTTGGTAAAAACTAAAATTCAAAAAGGCCGTTGGCCGACGTAGCTGAAATCTAAAAGTATTTGTGACCCGACATGATCCGAGCTTTGATTTCCCTCGGTGGGCGGCCTTGAATTTGAGCATTATATTTTCTAATGCTAGTGTATATATATGCACGGATTGTATTGATGAATCAAATTTTTAGATTTAAGCTTAGCAATTGAGTCAGGATGGCTCTGATGGGATAATTTTCTCTTTTGAGGAGACTATATGTGCATGATTTCAAATAGTGGTTTCAATGAAATTCAGCTGTGTTGCAGTTTTTTTTTGGTATCAATTGTGTGTCGAGTTCATTGAAAAGCATTACTGAGGCTGTCTCCATGTTGATTCTTTCTGGTTATTTAAATTGAGGTAACAAGTTTATTTTCAGTTTATCTATGCACATTTGTTTGTGTTTGTGTGGATTATCGTTGGTTCTCTCAAGTGGGATTAAATCCTTTTGATATCCGCGATGGCGAGTGTCCACGGATTCTTCAGTAGAGGCTCCTTAATCGCCAATCTTGCATTGTTCATACAAGTTATGAACAGATCATATGCCTGCAATTCAATCTTTTTCCAGAATAAGTTGCCCACTTCTGTTTCATTTGACTCCGCATACCCAACAAGGCACTGGTCTCTACAATTTCATTATTTGAATCCATTTCAGTTTCTTTATATCTATTAATTAAGCATTCTAGGATTTAGATTTGCAAATTGCTATCGGTTTCGCGTTCATTTGTTCTTGTTATACGCCGTTGTGAACAAAAGGGAAGTATTTCAAAAGGATAATTACCAGGCAAGTCTATACTATTCAGAAAGATTTACACCACGCCTTGGTCTTGCAGAACCAGAAGAGTAGAAGGTTCAATTGTTTCGAGCCTTGTTCAGTTACCCTAAAACATTGTGAAAGCTTGGCAATCTTTTGTGGTTCAAACCTGCGTTTTTGAGAGCTAACAAATTGGCGACTCTACTAGGGAATAACATCTGAAGATTCGGTAGAAGACCAACATCATAGAGTCATTGAAGAAGAAGTTATGACTTGAGAAGTTTCAGAAAAGGTGATTCCGCTGGGAGAAGATCAGAAATAATGATTTTCCTACTTTTTGAAAAGTAGGTGGCGACTCTAAAAGACTATTTTGCAGCTGTTCAAAAATGAATAAAGGAAGTTTTCAGTTCTGGGGAGGTTATGCTGGAGCTTCTCATGGTCAATAATATATGCCATATCAACACTATGGTCCAATGTACCAGCACCTGTACCCACCTGGTGCACCCCCTCATCAGTATACAAAAATGTTCAAGAAATTCGATCTGACAGGGCTTCAACAGTACCCATACCCTATGGACATGAGTTGAAGAAGCCTTGTCCCTAAGTTTACAAGGAGTGACACAATCATTGCTGAGGATCATTTGAGAAGCTTCAATGATTTCATTGAGGGTTTAGATATGCCATATGAGGATTTACATATGAGGATGTTTGTGTTGTCACTTATTGGAGATGTTAGGGATTGGTTCTATAGCCTACTTGTAGCTTCTATTAAAACTCTCCAAGAATTTCAAGATCAATTTCTCGAGGAATATGGAGACCTCCCTACACCAAGTTGGGCTTCCCAAGGGTTATTGGAGATTCAAGAAAATCAGAATTTACAGCAGGAGCAAGAGAATGCTTATCCAATCCCTCTTGGACAAAGATTGGCAAGTTATCAAGAATGTCAGTGTGATCAATGTCAAGGGCAGTATAATTTTGATTCACTTGGAGATATCAGCCAGAATTCACAGCAAGGTATGTATCAGAACCAACAATCTAATGCTGATGAATATGTCAGAAATCTTTTGGATGCATTTCTTGGCATAAGTATGAAGGAGAAGATTTTACTTCTCTGTACAATAGGATGATAAGTGTCTTCATGCAATTGCCCCCTGAATGTAAGCCTGCAAGACCCTTTTTTGTTGCACATTTCATAAAAGTATGGAAGCCTGAATCAGCTTATTGGTCATGGTCATCAATGCAGCGTGCATGTGGTCACTTGAATAAGTTCATTGATGCCATGGAGGAGATAGGGTATGAGAAAACTGTCAATGTTGATTCCAATGATTGTATTCCTGATGAGTATAGAGAAATTGATCAAACGATGCATCCAATAGATGATGAGATATGTGCAAGTCAGTATGATTCCTTTCATTGCTTGCATAGTGAAAATGAAGGTACAAGATATCTCTCTTGCATAACAGATTGTGACAGGGAGAGTAGTGTGTGTTATGAGGGATCAAATGAGTATTCAGATTTTGAAAATGCACTTGTGGATTTTGATTTGCAACAAGGGGATTCTTCTACCTCTTATGAAGATTAGGATATTGATAGTGAATATACAATGCCTCCAACTGCAATTGAAAGCCATGAGTACGCATTCGATGAAGAAGAGGTTTGTACATTTGAAGGTGGTTTCCAAATTTTTTCAGGCCCATTGCATGGTGAAGTGTTAAAAGAGGATCAGATAATGTTTCACAAAGATTTTCCCCAGAATGAATTTTAGGTATTTTCAGACCCATTTGATGTTGAGCAAAAGGTATTTTTAGATAAACAAAGTGATGTGTTAAGTTATGAAACAAGTGATTGTGCTGGTTATTTTTCATTCTCTTTTGATCCTGGACCTCTTTTTGATGATGACAAAAGTGATGAGTATGATAATGAAAATATGGAAACTTGTTTGCTTAGCTGTGAGCAAATTTTAGATTTATTAACTCTTGAATATCAGAGATATACACATCATGGTGACTCTGAGGTTTTGTCTCCAGCTTACTTTTGCTTTGACAGTGAAAAGTCTTTGTGTAAAGATTCTTATGACTCCATGTGCATTTCTTGGAATGATGGTGATGCTTTTGGTGTTGATCAAAGGTCTTCTTCAATTCAAGATAAGGTATGTAAAGTTTCTAACTCATATGGAGAAGACATCTATCTACATACCAAGGATGATAATGTTCCAGATTTTATTGGTTCACACATGCATGATATTGAAAACATGATTCATGATCCAGTATTGTCTTTGAATGGAGATATTGAGGAGGTGCATAGGGTTTCAGATTCGCTTGTTTCAGATAATATTGGTTTGACAAAATCTTTTGTTTCTCAAGAGGGGCACTTTGATTGCAAAATTTTTATACAGCTGAGTGAATGCTTTATGATACATAACAATGAGGAAGATAATAAGGAATATTTTTTTTCACATGCATGCATTTTGAATGTTGAAAATAACAGGGGTTTGTCCCAAAATGTTGAAGAAATTGCACTATAGGATGGTGTAGGGATTTTGGGCCAAACCAGGCATGATGATACTCTAAGAACTTGCAATAACAATGACAGGAATGATTGCATGAGTATCTTCAAGGAGAATTTGATGAACTCAACACAAAACCAGGTGTTTGACAGGGGAAAACTTGGTTTGAGTTTCAGATTGTAACAGCTCAGAATAGGTCAAGTTAAAGCACAGAGGACTGAGGGTTGCTAGTGCATGGACAACTCTTGCTTATCCTCTTAAAAATTCTTTTCCATGCACAGTAGTTTTAGGGCTCTGTTTCATTTCCATTTTGCATTCACCTCCATCTTGCATTCATTTTTCTTTCATTCCTTCATGCTTCATTTCCATTACCATTCTACTCACTGGCTCATTTTGTGTTTGGTCTGGTCTGCTCACCCAATGATTCTGGATCCTTGCAATGATCTAACTATCATTCATCCCCAGTCGGAGCCATTGTTAGAACTGTAAAAATCTGATGTTTTTACATATGATTTCACCTATAAACTTCCATATCTACTCCTATCGTGTGCATATTTCATCTATATTTTGCCATATTGTCCCTTTGAATCCTTTGGGTCTTGCATTTTCCACCTTTTGGTGCCTATCGGCATAGGTCTTCTATTGTCTTCCCAACCCATTGAGTGTTTTTTGCTAGCATAAGTCTATATTGCCTATCGGCAAGACTTATCATTTGTCACAGCAACTAGATCTTACTTACAGGTGGTTGTCGACGAGACCTTGGTTTTGTTTCGGCGATCGAGATGATACACATATCGACAAAGCTTGGATTTTTTGGCATTGCATCTTGGCAAATGTTTTTGGGTCTTGCCGACTTGTGCTTCAATGTTTGTTTCAGCCAAACATGGACTTCAATGAAGGGTTATAACGAATTCACGTTGTTTCACTGACTGACAATGCAAAGGGATGCTATTTCGGCAAGGGTCTAGGGGTTTCGGTGACATCTCATAGCGAATTCAGTATGTCTCACCGACAGGGATTTAGTGATTTCTACATGTGGCTTTCGGCGAGAGTTCTATATTGTCTTGGTGAACACGAATGATCTCAGATGAAGCGAGGAGTTCTCTACATGACGTCTCACCGAAGGTTGGATGTTATGGCAACTGTGGATCTTTGTCGGCGTAGACGTTGCCTTGTCTCGGCGACTGGGAAATAATGTGATGGAAGCTTTCGATAAAGCGATGAGCAATCTATATGAGGTCTCTCTGAAGTCGTGTGGTTACAGCGATAGTGGTTAAAACATGTGTGCTTTTCGATGAGACTTTCCCTATGTCACGGCGACTCATAATACATTAAGTTTTTTGATATAACTCTACAATCTGCAGGTGGTCTTGCCGATGACAGAATGTTATGGCAACTATGATCAAGACCAAAAGAGCTCATCGGTGAGAAATACCTGGCATCTCAGCGAATGAAAGCATTTTGATATAATGTTTTGTTATCTATATGACATCTCACCAATATCACAGGGCTATACCAAAACATAAGGAAGACAAATGGATACTTAGTGACTTCGGAGTAGCGAATAGTTTGTTATGGTGATGCA
>VDFB02067515.1:0-40768 GCA_007258455.2 Sequoia sempervirens
TTATTATGATATCTTGTGGTGGGATCTTCTTGATGTTTTATGTGGATTTGATTGTGTTTTATAACCCACCATATGTTGTTGCCTTTTTCATTAGCAAGTTTGTTTAGTCAACATGGCTTGTACCTTGCTAATTATGGTGAATCAATGTGTTACACATGGTAGACCCATTTATTTTTTGGTGGGGCCAAATTATCTTCTCTATGTAGTTATCATCCAATGACATGATGCCATGTGGCATCTGATTGGTAGCATAGGAATTCTTTTGAGAGTGTGGTTTTATATTGTGTCAGCTAATGTCATAGTACCATGTGACATCTCGAATGATTGATATTTATTGGTCACAAGACCTAATTGTGGGCTTGCTTATCTTTCAATGTGATGAGGATGCATTGCTTCATTTCTACGGGTAGTAGCTAAGCCCACCCTAGTGGCTAATTCATTTGAATGAGCATTTATTTGAGTTCTATGAACTCACCACACGATATGGGACTGATTTATATATGCATGTTGTATCTTCTTCACTGTGCTTGACCTTTATGTTCATTTGTGATGGTGTTGTAGCTTGTTTCATCTCTCTCATTTTTTTCCATTTGTCTTAGGGTCTTCTCATTCAATGGACCCTAGGTAATCTTTGTCATGGATGATGGAATTTTCTTCTCATCCATACAATAATGTTGGTGAGTGGTACGTGGCCTCTTCCTACTAGTGCATTAACTTAATACAATTTAGCCCATGCTTATTGTGCTTGTGTAGGAATTCTTATGTCTCCAATAAAAAAATGGCTTTCCCTAATGGCATTCATCTTATGTGAATTTCAAAATATTTATGCAATAGTATACACTAATATATTTTCAAATGCTTAAGACCATTTCTAAAACTTTGTTTTCCTATGATAAAGGACAACATTTATGGTGATTGCACAAGGGGAGTTGCTAAGACTAATAAAGACATGCCACTAATTGAAGGAATTTCTCCATAACTATGTTGTACTTGTGGGTTATTGTTCGGCCTTGTTTTTCACTTAGGACCTTGCCATAGCTTTCAATTTAGGTGCTTCTTTGTTCTTTAGTGCAATGATAACCAAGACTATTATATAGGAGCCTTTTAGGATCAATGGAAATTTTGTGGTCATGTTTGTTACATTTGAACATGGTTTCATTGGAAGGTTGGCCATATTTCTATGTTGCAGATGTATGCAAATTTTAGAAGACATGTATATGGTACAAGTGGTTATATTTATTTGGAGTTTACAATTTTGAATTCAATTTATTGATTCTATATTATCTAGTCTCTTGATTTTGGTTTTAGAAAATTATTTTTGTTTTGGTTTTGGTTTTGGTTTTGGTTTTAGTTTTGTGTTTTCAATTTGATAATTTTTTGGTTTTGTGTTCTCATATGAATTTGGAGGCTAATTTATTTTACAAAATTTATTAAACCTTAAAATATGAATATTTAAAAACTATCATCAATATTAAACTCTAAACATGTAAACATGAAAATATAAACTATCATTAAAACCTAAAATTAAAATATTTAAAAAAAAAACTATAAAACTTTGTTTTTTTATTAAAAAATGGAAAATAAAAAAATAGAAAATAAATGGAAAAAAACTAACTTGGAGGGGCTGGTCGCCAAAGTGAGCACTACAGATCGAGATCCCATTTTCTTTCTCAGTCATTATTGGAAGAAAATGATATCACTGTCATTTTAAAAAAAATTACTTTTTCGAAACAAGATCTTGTTTAGTAGAAAACAAGGTTCCATTTTGTACTAAATGGGATCCTGTTTCGTAGTCCTTGGCTCGAGATCCCACCACGAAATGAGATCCCATTTTTTTTTGGCTCGAGGTCTTGAAACAAAATGGGATCCCGTTTCACTCAACCCTATTAGGCAAATTTTCCTAAGTCTGAAACTTCCATGCTAAGTGGACCCAACTTTGTGCATTTACCTTATGTAGCCCCCCATAATATGATGATGAATTCTTTGAATGCTGCTCAGATTCTCCATTTGAAGACTTGATGTAGAACAAGTACCAAAGAAGTGATGTAAAATATTTCTAGATGCTCTCAATGAAGAATCTCTAAATCTTGATGCAAGAAGAGATGTTCTGCTAGAAATAATCTTTGGATGTTTTCTATGAAGCATCTCTGAAACTCATGTAGCAGATAGTGGATAAGTTGATCATATTTTTAATCATTTTTTTGAATCATTCCCACATTCTTTGAGTGTCAAACTTAGAATCATAGAAGAAATGTAGAAGAAATATAAAGTTCTTAAGGCACAATGATAATGACAAGCCTTGTTGATTATTTTGATCCCCCCTAAATTGACATTTTATATGTTTTAATGCATATAATAATTTCAATGTAATGAATAATGACACTTTATAATTGAGTGTGATATTATTTCCAATGAAATGGGAAAGTGATATTCACTTTCACAAAAGTATTACTCATTGTCAGTAGCTAATCAAAAGATATAATAAGATTCATATGTGCCTAATTGTGCACTTAGAAACTATAAGTTTCCATGTTAAAAGAGGAGACAAAATGTGTTTTAAACAACACATTTTTCACATTGTCTCAATGCTAGTTTTTTGGGCTCGAAAAAAGCTTTTCAACAACTATTCACAATTGAATTTTTGATTTACAATTTGAAAGCCATGGTAAAGCAAAAATGACTCCCCCCTTTTACAAGCTTTAAATGTGGCCTAACGGTTAACTCATTGTTAAATTTAAATGTTATCAATGTAAAAAATAAAATAGCAATCACACCTTCATGTGCAATGGGTATGTCGATGGTTTTTTTTTTAAGTTAGAACTTGTATGGATAGAGATTAGTATTTATAGATACTTGAAATTGTCCTAGCCTATGAACTAGCAATTTAACACTAATATTTGTCTTTCCCTAATGATTAAATAATGTTCAATTATTTAATTATTATTTAAAATCATATTTCCACTATTAATTAAATGACTTTATGTTATTTAATTAATTCATTTCAATTAATCTTCTTGATTAAATAAATAAATCATATTTATTTAATTATATCTTAATTCTTTATTCTTTTTTATTACATAAATAAATCCTCTTTATTTAATTATATCTTAATTGTTTATTCTTCTTGACTAGTTAAATAAATCCTATTTATTTATTTATTTATATCTTGAATTCTTTATTCCTCTTGATGAGTTAAATAATTTGATTTAATTATTTAATTCTCCACATTCACACTTCCTAAATTAAGTAATTACTTTAATTATTTAATTATCCTTCTTTCTCTTAACATTATCCATTCGTCATGAATAAATAAAATATTTTATTTATTTATTTAATTCCCACTCAACATTCCTCAAATAATTTATTTATTTAATTAATTATTATCCTCTCATGCAAATCTAAATTTATCTTCTAACACTTTCTTTCACTTCACTTCTCATGCAACTAGTTAACTCACACTCAGTTTCAGTTATCTTCCACATATTTATGTCACTAATTTAATTAAATAAATTATTATTATTTATTTAATTATTTATCATTCACTTCCTCTATAATTAAATTATTATTTTAATTATTATTTTTTTGTGATAGGTGAAGCTTTTGACTGGAGCTATGAACTAATGAGGCCACATTTGGGGGACCTCATCCTCAATATTCTCTCCATATCTCCTCTTCTCCTCCTTACTCCTCTTGTCTCCTCTCTTCCTCTCCTTCGTATCTCTTGTCACTCCCTTGCATCCTTACTCCTCTTCCTTCTCTCTTCTCCTTTTCTCCTCCTTCTCTCCTCATTACTCCACCTCACCTCCTACCTCTCCTACAACTCCTCCTCCTCCACCTCTTATCTCCTTTGCTTTCATCTCCTTTGATTCTACTATGTTGTCTCCACCTCCCTACAGTCGCCGCCTCCTTCACACTTGCAGTCCTTCACACCTATGATGCCTCTGTCATCTCTAGCTCCCAACCATATCGCCGCCGTCCTACTATTATCTGTCTCATCCACCATCCTACCGATGACACTCCTCAAACCATGTTGCTATTGCTAGCCTCCTCCACCTTTGACCATGCAACAAATTTTGTCCTTCATCACCGACGCTACAACCTCCACCAACAATCACCAACCTCCATGATCATAGCTACCATCGAGAACTCCACTACAACTGTTGACATAAACACCAGCGTGCAATCCACCTCCCACACTTCGTGGGATTCAAACACAAGAGGTAGTGTCTCCACTACCAAGCAACACACCGTTGCACTGCAAGGTCAACCCCTATTTTAATTATTTAATTATTCATTATCCTTTTCTCTCTATAATTAGATAATTACTTTAATTATTTAATTATTCATGCACCATCTTCTAAATTAAGTAATTATTTTAATTATTTAATTTATCTAATTTTATCTCTTCTCTAAATAAAGGAAATTATTCATTTTATTTATTTAGTCACTTTACACGTTCCTAAATTAATTAGTTATCTTATCATGCAAAAAAAAACCACCATCCATTAATAAATAAACATTTTATTTATTAATCAATCTTATCTTTGCACATTCCTCCAATAATTAATTAATTATATCATGCATTATTTCCTCAAATCTTAATTGGCACTCTCTCTTAGTCAATTGATATTGATTGACCACTCTTTTGATCAATCAATTCTCTTAACTCCCACTCACTCGGAGTCTTCTAGTCAATCAATTGACTTAACACTTCAATTAATATCTCATGCAACCAATTAATTGGAATCCTACAACCAGTTGCAATCAGTTAACTAGGAAATTAATTCCTCCCATTCATTCTCAGCCTTTGATCTCAAATCAACACCTCTTAATCCAGATCATTGATCTAAATTCCTAAAATCTATAAAATCACCCTTCATCCTTCACATTCATTACCTAGAATTTTCATAGCTAATTCATGTCCATTTGAACATTCATCTTGAGCAATTGAGAGCATTTATCATAGCATCTAGGTCATCATACATCAAACTTTTACAAGTTATCATGGAGGCTTTGTGTTGAAGCAGTCCAACATTTCAAACACAAGTTACTCCATAATGGGATGGTAAGATTGTTTATTGTTTGTGATTTCATATGTTTGATTTGGTTTTTCTAACATCTTGTGATTGATTTCATAGAAATCACATAATTAAATCTCATTGGTATGTGGGTTTCTATTTCATATTTTTGAGTTCTTTATTTGAATTCATTGTTAATAATCCATTCCACTTTTACCCCTTATATTAAATGGCCAAAAATATCAAATCAATTATGCATCAGTTTATCATCATCCTTGGAAATCATTAGTCTTTTAGACCATCCTTTACATCATTATCATAGATCAAACATCAAACCAACATTTGGACACCATCAAACACAACATATCAAACCTCATCAACTTGCTAGAGTATTTATCCAATCAGTTTATCATCTTGTGGTCTTGTCAAATTTAGTGAACATTATCCTCTCCCTAAGTTTTTAGATTACTATAATCATTCCTTACTTGTACTCACAAGTCTAGTTCAAGTAGAGAAATCAACTTATTATTTATCAACACTTTTGAGACTTTGCAAACATCAATCAAATCTTGTCTATCCTTGTGTCTATATACTAGTGTTGTCCTTAAATCTTACAAAATCCACTCACACCTTTATCATAGGATTGAGTACCAAAAGCATAGAATCATTTTTCAAACATCTTTCAAAATCCACTCATCTCTTTATCATAGGGTTGAGTACCAAAATATTGTCATTTTTAAACATCCAAAACTCCAAAATCAAACTTGGTCATCAAACCATCCCAAAATCAACATCAATCCCCATCAATCAAACAACATCATTTGTCCAAAAGGTTTACCAACATTCCCTTTGTACATTCATTTATCTAATCTTGAAGTCAACAAAAATATGTCAATGTCAATCTATTACCCAAATCTAGTTCCACTCTATACACCCACGAATTCATCATATATCATATTAGTTACAACAACATGGAAATTATGGGTGTCCCTATTCAAGACTTTGGAATACTTTGTCACATGTTAGATTTTAATCAATGTCAAAAATCACAAATTTTTCAATCAAAAAATCAAAACATGGATCCATTAACGAATACCTCCACACCCAACAATAACACCAAATGTGAGTACACTCTTTTACGAGAACCAATTGAGTTCATGTTAGAAAAGTTGGCACAAGCTAATTTCATCAATCTTCCAAATTCATTAGTTGATTATGAACCTTGGTTCAAACCCATGTGGTATGACGATAATACCTATTGTAAATACCATGGAATTTAGGTCATGAAACGCCAGCTTGCATAAAACTCAAGAACCTTATACAAGACCTTATTGATCAAGGGGCAATCAATTTTGAGGGTAACCTTCAAATCCCACCCACCGATAATCATATGGATAATTTTTATACCTCACATAATGAGCTAGAAGGCACAGATACTTTTTCAAAGCGTGATCAAGATAATCCATCAGTGTCTAACAATGATCCATTTCAAAAAATCTTAACATCATCTGATCTCATGGTTGAAAACATTGACAAGATCTCTATCTCAATTATTGAGGATAACACCCAAGATCCATCTACTAATGATCACATTGAAAATGTATCCACATCATCCAATGAACAAGATGGCATATCTCAAGAATTCATTCCCAAGCATGATAAAAAAATTTCACCAAAGTCTAGCAATGGTCCTTTCCAAGACATATTGACATCATTTGACCTCATGGTTGCCAATATTGAAGAAATCCTTAATTCAACACTTCGTCCAAATTCACTTGTAGATCAAGAGAATCTTAAACCAATACCCATGCCTAAGGAAGACATTCAAGAACCCTTTTTAAATAAGCCATCCTTTGAAATAGACCCATGTCAAGAACTCAATCCAAAGCATATCAAAAGAAATTCCAAAATCATTCAAGATCAAGAATCCACATCTCCAAGATACTACAATGATTTAAAGGATATCTTCCAATCCATACAAGATTTCACAAACAATGAAAAAATCCATATACCAAGAAAACATACATCTACCCATGAGATGCTTACTCCTAATGGACATGTAGATGATCTTCATCCAAAACAAAAGTCTCATACTCTTGATATCATTACTAAGGAACACGAGTCTCTTATTCTTAACATCTTTCCACATGATCAAGGCATAGTAGAATCTATAGACATATATCAAAAATTGATCATGAAGAAGACTTCTACATGGATTGTAACTTAGAAACATCAGGTTTGAAGAGCAAGCAAAAATGGATCATGAGGAAGAACCCTAGATGGATTGTGAAGCTCATCAACAGCTGTTGAAGAAGCATTAAAATCTGAAACATCCCCATGCAAATTGAAGACATTGAGTAGGAGGATATTGAGTATTATCAAAACAAAGGGTTATGTGTACAAGAACATAGTATCTTGAAATTAGCAAAGATAGTCAACAATCCTAAGCAGCAAGGTCTTGGTTTTATAACAATCAAGGAATTTGATCATGCCAATGATACCTCTTTAATATTGGGGGAAACTTTATCTAATGCAAACACCAACATGGGGAGCATGAAGAGTCCTTATGATGAAATCGATACCAATGCTACAACCATCTGTATCATGAATCATCATCCACACATTTTCCCACCCTCTAATTAGGACCAACAATAAGAGAAAAAGCTATATCAAAAAAGGAATAGGTCATTGAAGAAAAAGAATCATAAAAACAAAATGGAAAAGCAAAATTCAAATGGATACCAAAGAAAGAGCAAGAAATCATCTCTATTAGACTCCATTAGTCAAAGAAACTATGGGGAAAAATCAAAAAGGGAAGTTCATCCATCAAAAATGTCCAATGATGTAAAAGAAAGCTTCAAGAGCGACCTACAAAGTATATGAAGTTGGTCCCAATCGAATCTCAATATCCACTCATCATTGCTCATCCTCCCAAGTTTGGAAAATAAAAGATTCCAAACTTTCGACCAATCCATTTGGATCTCATATCCCTCAACGTGTTGCACCATCCACTTCAACAACCATAATGTCCAAACCTTGCATTGACCGTATCTTGGTAGTGACTCTTTATCATAAGGACTCTAAAGGCACCCTATCCCGATGTGTGCATTTAGGCAAGGTTAACTTTGATATCGACAAATAAGACGAGAATTATCAAGGGTGTCATTCAATCACCCATATCTTAGCAAAATAACTCCTTCAAACAGGATGTCGTTGGTACATCATAATAGTAACAACATCTATATCAACATCCATAACGTCTACATCAACACCACTAGATGGTTCAACATGAGCATAAATCTTGAAAAAAACAAAAATATAAAAAAAAATATAAAAATAACATAAAAATAAAATAAAAATAATAAAATAATAAAAATAGTCAAGAGAAAAATTTTCCTCCAGTGAAAACCATTATGGTGATGCTTTGGACAAGAACCATGATGAAAACCTGGAAAATAGGCGTCATGAGTAGAATCGAGCATCTACGTGTACCATTTCAGGTGGAAGCATCTCATCTCATCCATAATAAATCCAACATTCCATCCATCATCCATCCACCTTATCCATAATAAATCCATGAACCATTCATCCAACCCATTTTCATCCAAATCCAACTTATCTTGATCTTGACAAAAAATTGATGTCCACTTCATACTTGCTTATGGAAAAAGTCTTAACATGGGTCATTATCATTGTTCCTACCCCATTTAGCATTATCTGATTCATGAAGCATTGTCTAAAATGATCATTCTCTATCAGAACATGTTCTCTTATCATAAGATAATCTTTGACATCCTTCACAAAACCATCCATCCAATCCATTCATATATCCAAGCATTCACCCATGGCATTCCATACATTGCTAGACACTGGGGGTAGATACTTACATCTTGCTTCGAGAATAAATCTTATGCCTATATCCTCCAACTCATATGTTGATCTCAACATTTGAAACATGAAATCAAATTGGTCAAAGCATTTGTAAGAAAAAAATTCAAATCACTAGCCCATGACACATTTTAATGTATAGGATGTTCCTTATTAAGATATATCTTTTATTAAACATCAATCCAAGCAATCAATATTAGTTGCTTCAAACTTGCACTTCAACATCACATCAAATCATTCCAATAGATTTTGTTCCAAGCCTAGCTTCAAAATCTTGATCTATCTTATCTAATCAATCCACCATCATCTCGGGATATATCCTTTCCCAATCCTTGTGTTGTTCAACACTATCCTTGCATTTGTTGTGTATCCTCAACAATTTTATCACTATCAACAATCAAATAATCAGATCAATCAATCCTAGCTTAGTTTTCAATAAAATCTCAAAAAGATCATTAATATTGTCACATATCCATATCCACTTGTCAAAATCGTGCGAAAAAATAAAAACATCTAGAAAACTATAAAAAATCCAAAAACATTCAGAAAACTATTAAAAATCCAAAAACATTCAAAAAACCATCAAAAATCCAAAAATATTGTCGGTCATCTTCATACGAGCCGCTTTGAGTCCAATAAAGTGAACTACGATGTCTCTGTGTGTATAACGTAGACAAGGCCATCAATCAATGAGCCCCTAAGGCTCTAGGCCAGTCCCTTTAGGTCCCCCTCTTGGTCTCTAAAATCCAAAAACATCTAAAAAAATTCAAAATCTAAAAACATCCAAATAACTATCAAAATCCAAAAACATCCAAAAAACATCAAAATCCAAAAACATCCAAATAGCTATCAAAATCCAAAAGCAACCAAAAAACTATCAAAATGGACAAAAAAATGGTAAAACAACAAAATCCCAAAAATATCATCGGTTGTCTTCGTATGAATTGCTTTGAGTCCAATAAAGTGAAATACGACCTTTGTGTGTATAACGTAGGCAAGGCCATCAATTGATGAGCCCTAGAGGCAGTAGGTCAGTCCCATTAGGTCCCTCTCTTGGTCTCTAAATCTCTCAAAAAGACCAAAAAGATCCAAATATCCAGAAAACATAAAAAATAGCCTCAAATAACCTCAAAAGCACAAAACATCCAAAAAAAAATAAAATTCTATCTCCGCCATCACATATCCACAATAAATTGTCTATAACAACCATTGAAATCTTAGAAACATTCAAGCAAAAATCTTAAAGACTTGATCATTACTAGACTGAAACAATGTCTAAGAGTTAACTACCTATCTATTAAAATCATCATCAACATCCTGACACGTCTTAACGGATAAATCGTTCCTACAATAGACATTATTGATGGATAACATCCCTAAACATCAAAACTTTGTGGTAAGTGATACTGTAGCATTGTTTATCTATCTTGGTCTTATCTTTTGATTTATCTTATTGTTTCATTCTCAAGATCTCTCGAGGATGTCCATAAGGATTTAGAGAGGAAGGAATGGGGCATTGATTGTCTATTTTGTATGCTCTATTTGTTGGATTTTTTGCAAAACTACCATGGTGAATACTTGACTTATGTGTGGAAGTTGTTTCAAGCAACTAAAGTGGCCTTGCATGTTTAGTTTCTCATACCTCTCTGTGCACTGGTCCAAAATGCTCTAAATTCCAAACCCATACACTCTAAAAAGGTTTTTGTATGTCTGGTATGAGTTAGAATAATCCTTGTTTGTGGAGGCAAAGTCCATGCAAAAGATACAAAGCCATCTTGATCATTAATACCCTAGTGCATCGTGTCTATTTGCTACATTAATAAGGATTGCTATGATGAAAATTACTTAGTCTTTCCATGAAGCAAAAGCATGTACCCATCACATTTTATGTATCATCAATCGTTATCAATCATTTATCAATGCACTCATCCACATTTGTAATCAATAATCTATGGATTTTCGACAATTAGATCAATATCATCCAATTTCTTTTATCCTCTAATCCTACTAACATTTTCTTCTACTTAACATTTCTTCTATCAGTCCTTGCACTTAAACACATCACATCAGCTTGTTGAAAAATTTGGCTCATTATCCAAAATTTTCATCAAATTTCTCGAGGGGGCACCATGCTATCCCACCATCACCAGGGCATATCGAGGCAACTCCTGGAATTTCTAAATTTTCTTTGATAAAACACTCAAAATCTCATTGTATTAAAGAGGGGAAAAATGTAGATACTTGAAAATATCCTAACCTGTGAACTAGTATTTTAATATTAAGATTCATCTTTCCCTTATGATTAAATAATGTTTAATTATTTAATTATTGTCTAAAATCATATTTCCACTATTAATTAAATGATTTTATGTTATTTAATTAATTCATTTCAATTAATCTTCTTGATTAAATAAATAAATCTGTAGAAACCCTAGTTTCCCCTATTCTCCGGATCTGATTGTTTTCTGACGTTTTTGAAGTATTTTGGTTTTTGCTTGTTTTTTGAGGTTTTTGAACAATAAATGAAATTTGCGATTTTTGCAATAACTTGAAATAAATTCAATAAAAATTAAATGACTCTGGAAATGATGGAAATAGAGTGCCAGTATATTTATTCTGATCTTCCGTAGTGATTACAAAAATACCCAGTAGCATGCAAATGAAAGAAGTAATAGTTTTATTTGAAAACCTGGTAAAAGGCAGCAATAAATGATTAGCTAAAAAGGTATGGCTGCAATGAATATCTGTGATCTCCCCCAGTCTGATGATCTCCAAAGCCTCCAGCAACCCTAGCGCTCCAAGGTGAAGAAGAGAGAAGGTCAGAAGATAGGCGTTTTTGCTTTGATGAAGAAAGACGTCTTTTCTTTCTGCTGGTACGGCCTGACAGTATGGTACGGCCTGCTGACAGCAGCAATTTAGATTTGTACGGCTTCCTTTTGAGACTCCAGAAACTCTGTAAAAATAGGCGCCTTGATGATTAAATGCTTTCTGGATGAAATCTACTCTGTAACAATGCTTCCTCTAGAGAATACGCTTTTTCCAATGATGGTACGGCTGTACTGTATAGATTTGTACAGCTGAGACAACAACAACAATTAATAAAGTGTACGGCTATCTTGAAACCTATATCCAGATCCTGAGTTATGGTGCGCCTTGGTAAATAGATAGTCTCTGAATGCAAACACTGTAAAGAACTCTGAAGGTAATAAATTCTCTGAAGATCAATGATTTCCTCTGAATGAAGAAACCCCTGTGCTGGCAATAAATCAGGTGTTATTTCACACCCTCTGAATCGCTCTCACTGGAGATGGCTCGTTCCCCAATGAATTTCGAGACTCAAACCCTAAGGTTCTGTGCTTAGACAAAACTGATCAATTTTCAATAAGTCAAATATGCATAATGGCTCTAATCCCAATGCAAAGCCTATATTCTTCTCAAAAGTGCGATTTCCTTAAAGATAGGGAATTTTAAAATATTTGACTTTTAATTCTTTATTAATTCAATAGTCTCAGCCAAATATTAAATTATAAATTTAATATGCAAAAATGGCCCCTTCCCTGATGTTGGGCGACCCCCTCAAATAGAATCACTTAAGTTATAATTTAATATTATAACTTTATATTATAACCATCAATAATTAATATTTAATTAATATAATTAAATATTAATATCTCCCACGTTACTCATCCGATGGTGATCGTGAGGAAGTCGAACAGTGATTGAGCATCGCCAAATCCATACTGCTAAAATAGCAACTCCGCTAAAATACTTGCCAAGCGTCAGAATGAGCGACGAAGAAACCAATTGATCAACTGCTGCCAATCTAAAAAGGAGCGGCTCGAAATGACCTCTATCCAACCTATCAGCCTACGAGGGTCGCATAATAGGCTAACTCTTACGAACTCTGATGCTCGCCAAAAATGGGGACATGACAGTCCGCCCTCCCTGAAATTGCTTGACCCCAAGCAATCTCCACTGCAAAGAAACTCCAATCCTCGGGAGGCCCAAAAGAAAAACTGCGAAATGTCCCACACATCACGAACTGTTTCCTGTAGCATCAACAAAAACTCAACTGCGCAAGCTATCCCTGGATCCCAAACCCAGAGTGAAAGTTTGTCGTGACTGTCATCCTCGGACTGCCACTGCGCTCTACTGCCTCCAACTTCACCATGCTGAGAATAGTGAAGTAACCCAATGGGACCCATCAAAAACTCGGTGCCAAAGCTGTCGCCACCGGGATCCCAATACAATCTGAATTCACATCCATCTGTCATGTGGAGAAAAGAACTTCTAGAAGCACCTGCTACACTGAATCTCTCCCTATCCTCTGCTAAACCCTCATGGATGTGATAACTGACCCAGCCATCATGCCAACTAACACCATAGTCGCCCGGTAACCATGTACCCGTATGAAAAATCTGCGACATAGAAGTATCAAGCCCTGTCAAATACATATCGGCGTGATGGATAACTGACTGCGGTCCCTGCAAGTAACACCCCACAAACAACTGAGTCGAGTACTTGCAGCCGCTAACCTCATCTTGTGAAGATGGTAACTCTGCACACAATAATGAATTACTCCCCTCGACTGCACCGAGAGAATCACCCTGTGCACAAGTATGGTGCATCGAATATGAATCATGTACAGGTGGATCAAAGGAAAAACTATAAGCACTCCTCACCGTGTACACCCCTTTAAACTCCTCTGTGAGTCTTGTTTGGAATCGCGATGCACTGGCACAATCCCAAACACTATGATTATCACCCAACCTAGAACTAGTATCAGGAGTATGATCAGCTTCCAACTCGAAGAGTGGGTTATCATAGATCAAACCACCATCAAATTCAAATAATGGATTATTCACAAACTACACAATCACTCCATACTGATCTGAATCATCCATCTCTGAAACGCTGGAATAATAAATTGAATTGTACTCCTAACTTGGCTCAACCAGCTGCCGATCATAGTCAACTGCATCGGATGAAATGATTGATTTTCTTCCAAGAGAGGGAAACAAATCAACATAAGTACCAATCTCCCAACTGGATGAGACCCTGAATATCTTCTGTGAAGATGGACAAGTGTCGAGGGTTGTCACACAACTCTCTCGTGAATCAACAACCATGTCACAGGAACTATCAATGATCTGCCGTGCATCACCTATCATGGGACTAATCTCAAGAGAATCTGGTGCAATGCGTAGCCCACTGCAACTCTCATCTAGTGCACTCATCCCATCTGTATCCACTGCTCCTGTAACCGTGATGGATGTAACCACATCCTCAACATATCCCTCACTGCCATGAACCATGGGTGTATACTCCTCACCAATCGCTGCCATGGAAATCTGAACTATATCCAAAGATGGTGAAGATTGTGCCAAACTCAACGCCACGGTAAGCTTCTCAATCTGTAACTGTGACTCTCGAAGAGCCAATTGGGTGCTCTGCAATGAGTCCATAGTCACCTCAAGCGCATGAGTGAGATCATCAATTTGCTCATCCTTCCCCTTCAATGCATCATAACAAATGCAATCCCACTCGAGAAGAAAATCCCTGTCCGCAAGTAGTTTTAGGTAGTTTTGTTTCATCATTCCAATTGCTTCTCGAAGTGCATGTATCTCTGCAAGGGAAAAACCACTATCACCGTGCTCACCTGTCATTGGAGTACTCCAATCGTAGGTAGCCAACATCTGACGAGCAACATCAAAATGCTCGAGGGTTGTGGCAATCATATTGTCATTCACTTGTAGTTGCCCAACCAAATGATGAGGATTTTGTAACTTATGACCCCCATACAAGTTTTTCGGTTCACAATATGCATTATGATATGAAGTTGATTCGTCATCGCTTAATACATGATAAGCAGCATCATGTGTACTTTCATTCATGCACACCTCAACATCTACGGTACTGCTGCTTTGTCCCTCAAGCGATGGCTCAACTGGCAAGGTAGAAGTTGCTGGTATGACAGTATCTTCACACGCTTCTACTCCAAAAGTGACTACATGCCCATCCAACGTATGATCCTGGGATTCCATATCAACATGTGAATCCTCTAGCTGGTTTTCAAAGGTCTGATCCGGAAAATCAGACTCACCATGATATAAATTCTCAGCACCAATTGCATCTGTAGTACCCAACTCTTGAGTCTCTTCACGTGACACATCAATAGGGTTACTTTGCATTTGTGAAACAGCTGCTGGCTCATGCTCACACGAAGTTTCATCATCGCTGTCATAAAAATCAGAAGTAGCCTCCTTAGTAGATACTTCTTGAGTCACCTCGTGCAAGGACGATATAGGTAAATCATTACCCAAAGCTGTGCTAGTGTTTTCTTGAATTAAATCAGCACTTCTATCAAACTCATCACATAAATTTCTGCATTCTTCATAGGGATTTGAAGATACCAAATCATTCTGACGAAGAGTTGTATCATCCTTATGTGTAGATTCTCTATCCCTTCCAGGTGTAAACAACTCACGAGCTATAGTGAGATATTCCTTTCTTGCAAACTCTGTTTTATGACAAAGACTCGGGTGCAAATCCATGTAACTCAAGAAAGGAAGTTCCTTTTTAATTTTCTGAGGTAGAATGCTATACTCCTGGAACATGCTAATCACTTCTCTTTCTGTGTTTTGTGGTGTTCTGTCAATAGTAGTTCTTCTGCTGATCTCAGGTGGTACTAACTGCCACTCGTCGTTTGCTGTCCCAAATGTATCAGCGAACAAACCCTCATGCATCTCACCTGCTATAGCCTCATCGGGCTCCTGTCTCGTGAAAGTGGGCCTAGTAGGCCTATTTGTTGTCCGTGACACTGTCCTAGGAGCTCTCCGTGAACCTGCAACACTCCTGTCATCGTCACGATGTGGTGACGATCTCCTCGGAGTACCTAATCTCTGCAGCGCATCTACCAACTGCTGTAATACACCATTTGACCGCCGTTGACCTGCACGAAGATCTCTAAGTGCATGCAAAACCTCTGCACATTCTGATCTCGGTTATGTGGAATCTCTGTTAGATTAACTGTTCTATCAGACCTGTCATTTTGTCAGCCATGTTTTTCGGCTGCCTGCTCAAATTCTGGTGCCTGTCAATCAGAGCACGTCTGCATGTATAATACCTGGTAAGACCCAAACTGTTCCGGCTGCAGAAGACGACTAAACCCTCAGGATGGCAGGATTTAGCTCGATACCACTGTAGAAACCCTAGTTTCCCCTATTCTCCGGATCTGATTATTTTCTGACGTTTTTGAAGTATTTTGGTTTTTGCTTGTTTTTTGAGGTTTTTGAACAATAAATGAAATTTGCGATTTTTGCAATAACTTGAAATAAATTCAATAAAAATTAAATGACTCTGGAAATGATGGAAATAGAGTGCCAGTATATTTATTCTGATCTTCCGTAGTGATTACAAAAATACCCAGTAGCATGCAAATGAAAGAAGTAATAGTTTTATTTGAAAACCTGGTAAAAGGCAGCAATAAATGATCAGCTAAAAAGGTATGGCTGCAATGAATATCTGTGATCTCCCCCAGTCTGATGATCTCCAAAGCCTCCAGCAACCCTAGCGCTCCAAGGTGAAGAAGAGAGAAGGTCAGAAGATAGGCGTTTTTGCTTTGATGAAGAAAGACGTCTTTTCTTTCTGCTGGTACAACCTGACAGTATGGTACGGCCTGCTGACAGCAGCAATTTAGATTTGTACGACTTCCTTTTGAGACTCCAGAAACTCTGTAAAAATAGGCGCCTTGATGATTAAATGCTTTCTGGATGAAATCTACTCTGTAACAATGCTTCCTCTGGAGAATACGCTTTTTCCAATGATGGTACGGCTGTACTGTACAGATTTGTACGGCTGAGACAGCAACAACAATTAATAAAGTGTACAGCTATCTTGAAACCTATATCCAGATCCTGAGTTATGGTGCGCCTTGGTAAATAGATAGTCTCTGAATGCAAACACTGTAAAGAACTCTGAAGGTAATAAATTCTCTGAAGATCAATGATTTCCTCTGAATGAAGAAACCCCTGTGCTGGCAATAAATCAGGTGTTATTTCACACCCTCTGAATCGCTCTCACTGGAGATGGCTCGTTCCCCAATGAATTTCGAGACTCAAACCCTAAGGTTCTGTGCTCAGACAAAACTGATCAATTTTCAATAAGTCAAATATGCATAATGGCTCTAATCCCAATGCAAAGCCTATATTCTTCTCAAAAGTGCGATTTCCTTAAAGATAGGGAATTTTAAAATATTTGACTTTTAATTCTTTTATTAATTCAATAGTCTCAGCCAAATATTAAATTATAAATTTAATATGCAAAAATGGCCCCTTCCCTGATGTTGGGCGACCCCCTCAAATAGAATCACTTAAGTTATAATTTAATATTATAACTTTATATTATAACCATCAATAATTAATATTTAATTAATATAATTAAATATTAATATCTCCCACGTTACTCATCCGATGACTGATCCGTCTGAAGCTGACGAACACTGAAGTGATTCTGAACGCTGCCAAATCCATACTGCTAAAAATAGCAGGGGTCCCACGCCGACTGCCAACAACTGCTAAAAATAGCAACTACTGCAAGAAACGTTCGAATGAGCCCGAACGAAAGCCAATTGATCAACACTGCCAATCTAAAGCTGAGCCAAGCTCCGAAATGACCCTCTATCCAACCTATCAGCCTACGAGGGTCGCATAATAGGCTAACTCTTACGAACTCTGATGCTCGCCAAAAATGGGGACATGACAAAATCCTATTTATTTAATTATATCTTAATTTTTTATTCTTCTTAATTAATTAAATAAATCTTATTTATTTAATTATATCTTTAATTTTTTATTCCTTTGGATGAGTTAATTCTCCACATTCACACTTCCTAAATTAAGTAATTACTTTAATTATTTAATTATCCCATTTTTCCTATTTTTCTCTCAACATTATCCATTCATCATGAATAAATAAAACATTTTATTTAATTCTCACTTGCACATTCCTCAAATAATTAATTAATTTATCTAATTTTATCTATTCTCTAAATAAAGGAAAGTATTCATTTTATTTATTTAGTCAATTTGCACGTTACTCCACAATGGGATGATTAAATTGTTTATTATTTGTGATTTCATATGTTTGATTTGGTTTTTCTAACATCTTGTGATTGATTTCATAGCAATAGCACAATTAAATTTCATTAGCATGTAGGTTTCTATTTCATGTTTTTGAGTTCTTTATTTGAATTCATTGTTAATAACCCATTCCACTTTTACCCCTTACATAATATTGAGTATACATTCAAAACAATGTTTATAATATAATTATAAACTGTGAATATTAGTGAAAATTTATAAACAATATTTATTTTTTTACTTTTTTTCTTTGTATAAAATACAATGATTATTTTGATAAGCTAAATTCAATGTATTTAAATATGTTTTTATAAAATATAATAGTTTTTTTATTTGTAAAATATAATAATTTGATTTTTTTATTTTTGTTTTTGTTTTTGATCTTTATAATATAAATGTGAAATATTTTCTATTGAAAATATAGAAAGAATATCCTATTCTTTGCTTTCTTTCTTCTTTCTTTGATTATTTAATATTGAGTTCGTCCGTTAATTTTTTTTAAATAGCATCATTGCCTTTATAATATGATTTATGTACTTTGAATATTAGTGAAAAATTAGAAGCAATAGTTAATTATTTGCTTTCTTTCTTTGTATAAAATACAATGATTAATTAGATAAGGTAAATTCAGTGTAGTAAACTATTTTTTTGTAAAATATAATAATAATTATTTTAATTTGTAAAATATGATAATTATGATTTTTTTATTTTTTATTTTTGATAATATGAATGTAAAACATATTTTGTAGTGAAAATGTAAAAATAATATATAAGTTTTTGTTTTCTTTCTTTATATAAAATATTACTTTTTAATATATAATCTTTATATAAGAAACGCCTTCCACCCAATTATCTGCATACAATAAACACTAAACATCAAGTGATGTAAACCACTAAGAGAGTAATAAGGTTGATAACGCCACATGGACACAGAGAGGAAGGAGGAGGTGGGCAATTCAAATACATCTACATTGTGTTTTACTTCGTCAAAACTCTTAGATGCATGACGCGATTCCTCGGAGACTTTAAGAAGTGTTAACAAACTAGTTTACTGCTTTCCTTGCCTGTCGGGAATGGTTGATTGATAGGGGATAAGGAGCAGTAATTATGTCTTTCTTAATAGTTTGCTATGCTTTCTTGCCCACAGCTTTTGTGATCAGTCACTGGGCTTTATGAATGCAGATCGACCTTTTGGCCTGCAAACCAAAAACTTTATCAAAGGCCCCGCCTATGGAAAGCGATTAGAAAGCTCCAACCTTGGCACTCACTTTTTCACAGTCTCATCCATAGCAATCGTATGCACCATATTATCTCCCAGAACCTCCTATACTACAGTGAGAAGTCGCGACTTATGTGAGGTGTGTCAAATGATACGTCACACCAAATAACAGGTCTACAATTTGGAAGCACTAGATTTTTTTCCTACATAGGATGGACAATAAAGGCTCCATTCCAAAACACTTGTGAAAGACAAGTTGTCATGGTAAAATAGCACTAGAAAAAGTTGTAGCTACTATCTACATAAGTGAAAAAGTTATAACTACTATCTACATAAGTGAATATAGGTCTTCATATCTTTTAAGTTTCATTTTTATCAAGTTTGAACATTTTGTTAGTCCCCATGAGATTTGGGTGATCTACAATTTGTGTCGATTGTTCTAGTTATTTGTGGGGCTTGCTGGTTGTTATTGAAGATGGATGGAGCTTTGATAATTCCTACAATCACAAAGGCTTACACTTGATAGAATGCCAATAAACATTAAAAACATTAATCACTAAAGTTAGGTCTTCACTATAATCTTGTGGGTTTGATACTTATCAGACATATACATCTCCCCAATATTTAACTTCAGACAATGTGCAAAAATGCAAGACAATGCATATGTATCTCTAAAGAGAAGGGAAGAGACTCACTTAAGAGCTTTGCCATATTCCTATGGATGGAAATTTTAACTACTTGTATACCTCGTCTCCTCACTCTTTATGTTTCACTAAAAAATAAAATAATACTCCTACACTACATGCAAATATCTATCAACATGCCCATTATAGAGTGGATGCGATTGCTAATTATAGCAAGAAAAACTACAATTTTCAAAGGAGGTAAAAAGCTTTAATCTTTCCATAAGATGGTAAGCGCCTTTACAGAGATAACCTTAATGAATTAAGCTTGTGGGGAGCGGTAAGAAAGAAAAATGAACCATTAAAAACTACCTGTATAAGAAGGGTTTTCAATAAAATCAAGATATCAAAAGTTAACTGGGAACGCCCAATATCCCATCCATTATCCATATCATATTGACTTATGTTTTTTACTCAACATTATCCATATCTCACCATTGCACAAAAATATAGATTTCAAATCTTATCTGATGTGGACTATGCCAAACTAGATGCTGAAAAAGTGCAGCAAAATCAGTACTGCAAAATCTGGCTAAGCCTATATCAACAAAAGTAGAATCAATGGCCTGCCAAGTGCCACACCACATGAATATCTATTCATTCATATCGCATTCAAAAAGGGTAAAATACAAATCATGATTGCCAGAACAGGGTGTCTAATCCACGTTTCACATTCACCATTATTTGTTTTATCCCTCATTGGGTTACTATGCCTCGTAAAATTCCAGTAACAGAGCACTTTTGTTAAGATGGTGACATCTGTTGGGGTCTGCATCAACTTTAGTCTTGGTGGTCGCTTAGTTGGCTTCTGTGTTGTGATGCGTGTCGGCTTAAAGATTTGGACCTCACTATTTTATCATTGAAAAGGTACTGTTCATTAATTGCTATCTGTAACTTTGATTCTACTTTTGGAGCACATTTTAAACGACATTTCAGGGATTGTTTTATGGTTTTACCTCTCGTTTTGGTCTCAGAAACAACCCACAAAAGACTTGAGTGCTCCAAGCTTGGAGAATCCATCATGTTTTAATCCTTGGGTCCCATAAACTGCTTGAATTCATGGCGTTATTAAACACTGTCATTTCATTTCATTCCATCAATCGGCACTTTCTGACATCTTTATGCTGTGAATTTTTATGATTGATCATTGAGTGTCCCTGTTTTTAGTAGGCCAGTGTCTATCCAGCATGCTGTATGCACTATTGTAAAAAATAATAGTTAATTAAAAATCAAAATCATTGTCAAAGAGATTTTACATATTAATTTTTATTTTTAAAAAAGTGCATCCATCATGTTGGAGAGGCGTTGCCTTGGCGTAGCTATAGCTCTCTGAAATCAGTGTGATCAGGTCTCAAGCAACAAATAATGGGCCGTGACGCTTTGAATATTGAGGGCACTATGATTCAATTTTCATTAATAATGATATTGCTCAGAAGTTGAATGGTGCTGAAATTCATTCGGTATTGTTCTTTTTCATGTCTTTTGCTGTTATTGCAATGAAGAACTCCGTGTATAGGGAAAAGGCTACTCAAAACCAGGGTTTGAATATCTAGGATATAGTTATTCTGTTGGTTTTTGTAGACTAAGTTAGTTTGGGCGCTTCATCAGATTGTAGTCCACATATGATTCTGATTCTGTTAATTAGGATGATTTTGTCTTGAGTTTGTTGGTTTACATGGTGCTGACCCACTCAGTCTGGGTGCTTCATTATGGTTATATTCCAGCCAGGACTTTGATTACGTTCAAGGATTATAGTGGAGTATTTCGTTTTAAAAAGAGGCTTCCTTTACAGGTATTGTACAACATGTTCTAAATATCAAGCTATCAGTTTTACTGTTGATAACTTCATTTCAAGCTCCGGACTGTGATATTTTTTGAGGCATGAAATCATGGGTTTCGTGGCTTAATTGTTGTGGATATGAGTTTTTAATCTAAAAACTAAACTGGGGCTTACAGGCAGGTACTCACTTTCCTTGTAATTTCTTTACACAACTACAGCTTCATAGTTGTGGTTATAGATCCTTAATCAAAAGACAACCTGGAGTCTTTGCCTTGGTACGCATTTTCCTTGTTATTTTCCTTAATCTAAAAACTAAACTGGGGCCTTCAGGCAGGTACTCACTTTCCTTGTAATTTCGTTACACACTTACAGCTTCATAGTTGTGGTTATAAATCCTTAATCAAAAGACAAACTGGAGTCTTTGCCTTGGTACTCATTTTCCTTGTTATTATCCACACTTACAACTTCTCAGTAGTTGATATGTGTACCCACTTTCCTTGTTATTTTTCACCCTTATGGCTTGGCTTCTTAGATGTTGATATAGGTCCTTAACCAAACCAAACAGGGCTCTTCAGCAAGGTACCCACTTCCTTTTTATTTAAACACTCATTGTTTCTTAAATGGGGTTATGGGTCCTTATCTAAAAGACTACACTGTGCTGAGTGGTCTTCAGCAAGTTGTATACACACATGAACCCAAAGGCTTGACACAAGAGCATTGATTAGAATGTCACTAAGGTACCCAACTTCTAGTTATTTATTATCACACACGCATTACTTGATTCTTTTTTGTACATTCTCGCACACGCATTCCTCGATTCTTTTTATTACATTCATTCGCACATGCAATTTCCTTTAGTATTCTCTCACATACAGAAATTCGATTAACTTGCCACAACATAATTATAGAGATATTGATGAGAATGTGACTCATGGCTTGATTTTTTTGGATGCGGCTCATTAATGGAAAGACCAAACCAGGGTCTTCAGTAAGGTACCTGCTTTCCTCGTTTATTATTGCATCAACGGGATGCAAATAGACTTGGTATGATATATACATACCAAGTATTGTTGTGAATTGAATTCACAACTTACGTACTTGTGGAGATAGGTCCTGATTAAATAAATAAGTTTTAACTTGTTGATCGTAATCCAACCGGACGAATGCATGGGTTTACCCTGCATTATTTCAAACATATTTATTGATTCATCTAACATCTGGGTTGGTGGTTTGTTGCAGAGAGTTGCATGAGCTTCCTATTTAAGATGAAATATCTCCTAATGCCACGGTTATATATATATTGTTACTGTTCAGAAGAACTTGCATGTCATTTATGTTGAGAAATTTGCAATCCTTTAATAATTTTTCGTTAGCATTAGTTTTATTTGTTAGTGAAACAATGAATGGGAACTAAAGTATTCGTAGTTTACACAGTCCACCTTAGATTTCACCATCTTTTTTTCAAAGAATATTAGGAGAAAATTAACACCGCTGGGACTCTAGAATACTCTGACAAATAAAAAATAATAGTCAAGCACTGACAAAAACTGAGCTATTAAAATATCAAATATTTTATGCAGTTTTAGTATGTCGAGTTTAAATCTGGTATTTGCCTGAGTTCTTACTGATACTTTTGTTGAGTTGGCAAAATGGAAGTGAGTTTGGCATATTGCTGGAAAGTTTGACCAAGTCTCAAGATTGACATGTTTGAAGGAAGACAAGTTCATTGGCCCAAACTTTGACAAATTTTGAGGCATTTTTTTTCAATTTTCAGTATGTCCAAGAGATATCTTGTATGTACTTGGTTCTTTCCACTTGGCCTGGAAGTTGATAATGTTTGTGCAAGAATTTCTTTTTGGAACTGTAATGGCCCAAGCCTACACGCTTAGAACAAATCCTGACTGAACAACTTTTTTTTGAAACAATGACAACCATGCCGATAATGCAACAGCATGTCGCACTTGCACAACAATGTGCACTCAAGTGTCACAATGGCAAGAACAACAAGGCAACTTCACCATTGCATAAGCAAGGTGGCAACAGCGGAAGACTAACCACTTGTGGGATAAATCCACCATGATGAACATACGAGAGAGAGAGAGAGAGAGAGAGAGAGAGAGCTACACGATGATCGATTACTAAACCACGATCGCATTCTCTCGCAACACCACATCTGAATAGGATGAGAAAAACATCAACCTCCAATCCACATCCAAAGACACTAAACAACTCTAAACACAGAAGCAAACCCCCACAAGAGGTTGCCTAACCAAGAGGCACAAACTCACCACAAATTGGAATAATGATGAGTCACTTCCAAACAACCACATGCTTCCCAACACATCCCGTTGCAATGCGGAAACACACAAGCAAAAGAAGACTACTCCACAATGACCCATGACCTATGAGGAATGTTGAGGACACTAACAAGGCCAACCAAGAAGGAATACAACCTTCCCAAGTCTTCATAAGACTAGGTGCACAATCTCCCTAACCCTAGGTTTGACAATTGGGCAACTTTAGAAGAAGGCACACAAAACAAAGCAAGAGAAGCCACAAGTTCTCAACGAAAACGCATAATAACATGCACACAATACCACTAGACCCTTGGGACCATAAAGAACAACTTCCATTTATATGGTTTTCCCACACAAGGCCTCAAAACAATGAAGAAATATCATGTCTTGAAACAAAGATACTTGACTAGATTTTTGGAGGTTTCGACGACTAAAACGACTAGAACATGAAAAATACAAGGCATAAAAATTATTCGCCAATGGCATTAGGCTTACAAAACCTCTATCTATCAGTGGTTAAGAGGGTTTACATTCTATCTTTTGTATGGGAATGAGGCTGCCCAAACATAGGACGAGTAGAATTAGTCAAAATTTGTAGTTTTTGACCTGTCAAAACCAAGCTACCCCACTGATAACTAGGCCGCCCAAACTTACCAGGCCGCCCCACTAGAGTTAGACAACTTTTTGAACAAGTTGGGTTAATACATTGAAGACAGGGCCACCTAGTATAGCACCAGGCTGCCCAACTGTGAAAGATGACTCTTAAATTCATTTTAAGCACCAAATGAGATGTTCCTAAGTTCGTTTTAGCATTTGCACATCATAATATGGAAAAGCATAAAGAAATCGTGCTTGGTACCAACATCAAGACATGTAAATAAGACAATAATCTTCTCCTTTATAAATTTTACATCCATCTCAAGGAGAGGTCTTTTGTCATAAATATTACATTTTGTATGAAGGATAAACATCTAAATACATGAAATAAACTTAATAGTTAATAGAACATGGTGCCATGATGTCCTTTGATCCACAAACATTTGGTCCCCAATGGTGGTTACCATGCCACCCTACCTAGTGGAATCAAAAGATCCACTCCCATTGTGCGAGGAGATAGTCACATGGGCCACAATCACAACACTCACACCAAACACCTAGGGAGAGGGCTTACACACATGCCATACATGAAGTATACAATCAACATTTACATCATATCAAAACACTTAACCAAAGTCTCAAAACAGATCCAATACAAGAAATCACTTGGTACAATCACAAATGGCATAACATAATCCACATTGGGCAAACTCACCAATTTCACATTACAAATCCACATTGGGCCAACTCACCAATGCCATACAAAGGATCATCCTTGGGCAAACTCACCAAGGGAAAAACAATACAATCACATGGAAGGGAACACATCATCCTTTAGGTACTACTCAACTACACTAGGGTTAGATATTAGAGAGCAAGAGAGGGAATGTCATCACGGACACTCATGTGTGGCTTAGTGCGGAACTGAGTATCCTCTCATACAAACAAGGGCACTTGATCTTACAAGTCTTACGCTCCTTGAGCAGCTTGTCTTCCTCGATCATCCTTAGCCTGTATGAGCACTCAAGGCATGTGAGGGTATCCATTATATCCATTATCTTGGTTAATTATTTACCCATGTTTCATTAGTTTTCACTTGATTAAATAAATCCCCACTCGTGATCAGCCTACTTGCCACTTTGGGCCGGGGACATGTTGGGAGTCATTCCCATAACTCTCTCTAATACCTACACCCTAAGCTCATCACATTCTGGAGAATGTGACATGAAAAACGAGGCACAAAATTCAACTTCATCAAAATTTTCTAACAATTTCCCACAAGCATAATTACAATAATTCATAAAGGACACTTTTGTTAAAACATTAAAATTTATCATATTTCATTCAAAACATACAACTTTTTCTCATTTTTCTAATACACAAAAAACCAAGAAATTTTCTCAAAACTCCATTAAAATTTCTTCAAAATTTATTCTTCAAATTTAAAAAATCTAAAGATACCCTTTTGCTCTAAATACGCCCAACAACACACTTTTCACATAAAATTCACTTTTCATGCATTTCACAAAAAATTGGGCATCATAACCCTGTATTTTGGAAGAATCTCAAAATTTAAATAAAACAATAAATCTAACAAGCTAAATCACGAAGTAACATAGGTTGGGAGGATTCTGCACTCCCCTAAACCCATTCCTACAAACAAACTTGAAAGAAATAGCTCAAATTAATTAAAACAAGCAAAATACCTTAATTTCTTTCAAAACTTGAAATGTGAACCACGTCAAACATGCCAAATAATAACTCACAAGAACCAGCAACCCCTATCGATTCCTATCCCAATGAATTTGACCTTGTCAAATTTCGCCTTAGAATGCTCACCCAACCAACAATTTTCCAATCTCTCAAATTTTCTTCCCAGAAAAAACATAATGAAAAATGAAGTTATTTTCCTATTTACCCTTCCAATTTCCAAATAAATCAAAATAAAGTGCATTTTCTATTTTCTTAATTCCCAATTTCCTCAAAACCCAAATAGACATATCAATCAATTTTTAAATAACCTATATCATTTAAATTCATATAAGCATATATTCATTTAAATTTATAGAATTCAGAATTCAAACAGGATATTTAAATCAAACACAACCTGCAATTCCCAACCCACTTAATTTTTACAATATAATTAAACATTAGCTTATTTCATTTCCACACTCATTCTAATTTCCCCTTTTTTGGAAATAGAAAGAATATTTTAATAATAAATATAAGAATAATTTAAATTCCTAATATTTCATTTGCGGAAACATAAAATTTAAACCATTAATCACTGGTCATTCACGACACTGGGATTTCGGTACGACCAAGGAATATGACACATACTGTACTCGATTCAAGTACGACCAAGGAATGGCTAGGACGGCCCAATGTGACATCTTCGAATTAACCACCGTTGGGGAATAACTCAGACCTATGTAGCCAGGTGGAGAAATAACCCTGTACCTGTAACCATTCAACGCACGTCAAGGGTACCTGCTCAATGTATATATAGCTGAAGCACAACATAATCACCCAACGAGGTCCAATAGCATAAAGCATAAATAACATCCATACATTTGTCATATAAATCATTTCTTCCGAACATCAATAATTAGGATCACATTTAATCACAACATAAATAATGCATATCCTTGAATTGAAGCATAATGATAAACCAAGTATGTAAATATATAAAATGCCATCAACTAACATGTTGAGGAACATCATCTTGAACATGTGGTGGTTCATACACATCATTCAAAGCCTTAAAATAATCAACAAAAAAATCACAAGGAAATGGTGAAGCTAAAACACTAATCTCACATTAACAAGATGCAAATGGGAAGGACACTATAGACACACTACTCTCTTCACCATCAACACCACTCAAAAGGCATAGAATCACATATCTCTCACACTTTCATTCTTCCCTTACCCACGTGAAAAAAAGGATATAGCCTACATTTTGGACTAAATGTCTTCGCCCGATGAGAAGTACATGGCTTAAGTCAATAAAATTGGCTGAAGACTATAAGCTCGACAATACAACTTCCAGGTTAATGGGGTAACCCAAACCTGGACAACCTGTGACTGAATGGTGGAACCTGCTCGGTGAAGACCAAAAATGACAGATTCATGGTACTTTCCTGTAAAGGACAAAGGTTGAGAAGCTCTACTAGAAAAGGTATTAGCTCATGCAGGTCTATATTTCTGTTCCTTAGTAGCTATGTTATTATGTAATAGATGCATCTTTTTATCATACTCATGTCTTTTTTTATCCATTAAGATAATACCTAACCATGGGGCTGGAAAATGTGAGGGATAACTCGAAACATGGTTGAGATTAGATATTTATTTTTAGTAGTGCAAACTAAATTAGGAAGATAATCTACCATTAGTTGTTTTGCATATGAGGACAATAGATGATTGGTACAATGTTAATCAAATAGCAATAGGAAGATGCTTGGAGCAATCTGAAAGCTGAAATGAATGGGAGATTTGCTCCTCAAAGTGAGAAAAATAATCCTTAAACGAAAAACAATTAGAAAAACTGGTAGCATTAAATCTATGACATATGGAAAATTATCTAGTTACTGGACATCTGAACCTAGCTAGAAAATATGAATAACTCAAGTTATAGATACACAACCTCTAGCTAAAGTTGAACTGAGTATGCTAGCTAAACCTATTCATATAGTAGTATAAACAACATGAAGCAATTATTATAGCCCTAAGCCACCAACAAGAAATAAATATTAACAAAATATTAAGATAGCCAAACACAAAAGAAATCAGTATTCTTAGGCCTTCCAGTAAAGAAGACAAAAGATCAAGGGTTTGTGTTATTTAATGGCAATGGGCGGCACTTTGATGAACATACTTTGAAAACTGTAACTCGGAAAAACTTAGCTGACTCAATTTTGACTTGGACTTGGTGACTTGACAAATTAAAAAAATTACTAAATTTCATTAACTAGCCAAAACTTGACAAGACTTGCTAAAACTCACAAAAAACTTGGCTAGGTGAGTTAATGGGTGATTTTCGCATCTGCAAAATTAACTTGTGAGTTTCCTTATAACTCAGAGTATTTTTTGAACTATGTCAACATTTTAATTTGTATTTTTTAGGACAACTCAAACTGCAATAGTCTGTATAGTAGAACCATTCTTCAAATTATAAGGAAAAGCTCCCTAAGAGCTAACTTAACCAATAAACAAAATTTACAAGTATGCACACTGTATAGGATTTCATGGGTTTTTTTTTTTATTACATGTAAATATCTAATTGACTATGTTTTTGCTCTAGATGCAAGCACTAGATTGTCAACAATCAAAACCTACAATGAGATTTTGGATATATGGAAGATAAACTAATTCAAGCACAAATGGAGATAACTTCCCACTTGCTAAAATAGAGACTTGTATTGGCTGCAAACAATGATTTGAAGGAAAAACACAAACGTATGCTTATTTTTGGCTAAAAAAGAGGCTAACGGATCTACACCAATAGGAGATGGTTACACAAATAAACATCACATGGTCCTATAAAATAAATTGCTAATTGATACACAAAGTTAGTACTTAATGAATAATGAACATCAATAGAAAGTTTGACAAAGTCATTCAATTCAATTTACTTGACTTTAAAATCACAAACACCATAATACAATAACTTCAGTTGAACATCAGTTAATGTAGCATAAGCTTCATATCAAGTAACCTTACCCACAGTAGAAAAATGCGGCAAGTACTCACGCGTCTGCAAAGCAGGTGAGTCACTTGCTGAAAAATGCAGTGCTACACAAAACTAAAAATCATGGTGATTTTAGACCCAAAGCTCGCCAAAAAATCGTGGTTTTCCATTAAAATCTTCTAAAAACTCGGTGTGCAGGTATTTAACATGCAAAAAGGTCGATTTTTTTTCTTAATGCCTTGCCATTCGCATTTTATCTCAGCCTTGTAGTGCTTTTGGTTGTGAGCAGTTGCTTTGAGGCCATTCACACAAAGAAGTGCAATAAGTTGACTCAAAAGTGCTTGAATGACCTTGTCTACATGCGATACAACCTTCGGTTGCATGAAAAGAAGGCAGGGTTCACATGAAGCACTTGACCTTGATGACATTGATCCATATTCAGATTGAATTGCAGAGCTTGATGATGTCAATGTGGAGCCATGGTTAAGTGATGATGAGTTAGCTGATTTGGAGAGGGAGGCAGCTGAATGGGAAGCAGAAGTGGCAGCATATGAGGAGGTAGAAGGCGAGGTTGGTCAGCCAGTAGAGACAATTTCCTCACATACACAATTGGATCTTATCACTATGGATGAGGCACCTGTTAAGGCTCTTATTGAGGATATTGCACCTATACCATCTACTTTAGCAACACCCACACCGTGGCAACAAACTTTTTTGAGTTTTAGTTGTAGAAGAAATTTATGATTTACAATTTTCTTTGATATCAAAACTTGAAGTTGATATGTATTCAGAAGTTGAACTTTTCTTTTGGTCTATGATATGTATTAAACTCAAATTTTGATTTGTATATGATGGAAATCAATGATATGCTATACAAATTCAATATATATGTGTTTTTGAAAAATATTTTAAAAAATTATGTATTTTCAAATGTTCGATAAATTTGCCAAGTTATTGCTGAGTTGTTGTTGAGTACTGGTTTTTTAATTTTTTTGGCTTGTCGAGTTATTGCCAAATCCAAGTTTTACAACTATGACCTTACCATTTATGTGCTCAAAGCCCTTACTTATAAGCTCTCAAGAAGAAACTTTAAGGGATAAAAAATTCTAAGTTCAGATTCGTTTTGGATTCGAGGGCAGCGAGAATCGACGAATTGGCAAAAATTTTTTGGTTGGAGTGCGTTAGATGCGCATACAGAAAACATATAAAAATCAGAAATATATACATATTTGCAGCAGTAATTAAGTTCAGAATACACCACCATATTAATAGTCTAATAACATAGCAAAAATACATCACCACTTTCATAGTCAAATATTAAAATATTAGTGATACTCGAATGTCATGATATAAAATTATAAATTAAAGTTCAAACATAAAAATGTCAAGTGTTTTTGGGAAGATGATGCCAGAATGAAAGAATGTGTGGCAGCCACTATTGGAGAAGTGGAAGATGACCTTGTAGGTGGCTTGCACAATCCTTTCTTGGCTAAAGGATGGGATTCTTATTTTGCTTTCCCGATTGCACTATTTGCTTCTTACTCTTTGATATAAGAGGGAAATTACTCCTTAGGCAATCCATGTTTGTTTGGCCCTAGACAAATTCTAATTCCTTGCCTGGTCATTGCACACAAGTAAGTTTTCACCAGACTATACAAGCTCTTCTACTTGTTATGGCATTGACTACAAGTCCAAAGATACCTCCAGCAAGGTGCTCAATCATTGTGACATGTTGCCAAAGAGTTGATGCTTGATCAAATTTGGAATTCCTTTCCATCCTTAGGTCCATTGAATTAGAGCTAGTTGCAATTATAAACTATACGGATACCTGTACCTACATTGAAAAAAAATATATGTAAGGACAATCAGAAAAAAAACTAACCCAAGCTACGCAAATATATGGGTTTTTTGGGTGTTTTGACGTTTGGATTCACATCAGATTCGCGTTGGATTCTTAGTATCCTGGGCCAATCCACAGTGGCGTTCGAATCAAAGGCGAATCCACAATCCAATTTTTACTGTCGAGATATCAGAATCGAACCGAATATCAAGTGGTACGAATCGGTATCCAGAAAGGGGAGTGAAATCGGTAACTTAGAAAAAATTGATAGAATATTCCAAATAAAGTTATGCTTTTAAAGCAACCCTATCCCTATTTGTAGAAAACGGGAAATAAAACTACTCTCAAAGCAAACTAATTCTAAAACAAATAATTAAAAAAAACATAATAATAGTCTCATATCTATCCCTTTTGAAAAATAACAACTTTTGCTGCATAAGCTATTTTTGAAATTCTGAAGTAACTTTGACTTGCAAATTTGGCTGTATCTTCTAAACTCGGCAAATTTTTCCTCGGAGAGAATGAAGTTTGTTGAAGACTCATGACTTGACAAACACTCCTTGTATGCCAATCCTCACGCTCAAATACTTGACTTTCAACTTTAGCAAAAACTTGATTAAGTCTTCCACTTGGGCACTATGATGAACATGCTGATGACTTTAAAAGGCACATTACATGATCGTTCCTTAGGGTTTAAATAGAACCTGTAGCACAAATGTCTTTTGTCACTGCACAATTGGATACTAAACACATTGATTTAATTGATGTGAGGAAAACTTCTAATCACCATGACCTCAAAAGGCACTTGTAAAGCTGTCTTGAAACTGTCCTAGATGTTGCTTGGAGAAGTAAAAACCCTTGTCACAAAGAATTAAACTTTTGACCGACATATCTGCAACCATGGAGGGAAAAGAATTTTGCTTGAAATACAACGGGTCAAGTCTGAAAACACTTTTTAATGGGCACTAAACTGCACCTTTTCGTACTGTTTTTTTCTATTAAAACTAAACTTAAGCTCGGATTTTAGTGCTGGCTGACAGGGGTTATATGATGAGTGGCATTTTAGGTGGCTATTGCTACTCAAAATAAACTCCTTCCTTGCTGCTGGCACGTTTCACTTAACTAGCTACCACTTATCCTTAGTTTGAGCTGGAGTTTTCTATGGCAATTGCCAACCAAAAGTGCACTGCCTTATGCCCTTAACTCCCTTCATGATGGATGCTAATCACTAACTGGTTTGCTACATTGTAGGAGCCTCGTGAGAACTTTTGTCTGTCAAAGCCAACCAAGAAATGCACCTATATTGAACTTAACACGTCTCACAAACTGCTGATGAGTTTTCCTTGTGGCATTGCCACCTTGAAATGGTGCCACTTCACACTCAAACCTCCCTTGATTCGCTGATCAGCGCTAGATTATTTTCAACGCTACCGTTTGCGGAATCCGACTGGTCGCACCATTTTGAAGCTGGGATGTTTTTCTGCTATCTTAATAGGCGTAATCAATTTCTAGAGATCACTGCTTTTGTGTTTTCACCATTGCCATCACTTTGGAGTAGGGCTCTTTAGCTTTGTCTTTTAAAGCAGCACAGAAATGACTCTAGCAGAGTTTCTTGGGCGTACTTTCTACCACGGCATAAATGGCTTGTTTCTGTAATGGATCTGCCACCTACAATTGGCATCTTCCTTCATTGACTTGCTATCTTCTTAACTTTGGTGTGGTTTTAAGACTAATTTTTCACTTTGTAAGAGCCCTTTTCTACAATTATTGCCAAGGCATATGTCTACCACGCTTGATCATTCAAACACTTGTTGCCTTTCTTTTCTCTTCCATATCAGCTGATTTGATCTCCTCTTAAATCATTCTTTGCTTTCTTTCCACTGCCAGGACCACCACTAGTCAAAAACCTTTTCATCTTGCACTAGAGCTGTTTGACCTTGGGCAATCTACATGGATGGTTAGTTGTCCTCTTAAATCATTCTTTGCTTTCTTTCCACTGCCAGGACCACCACTAGTCAAAAACCTTTTCATCTTGCACTAGAGCTGTTTGACCTTGGGCAATCTACATGGATGGTTAGTTGAAAAAATGCAACATGACCAGAGCACTTCGTAACTTGACAATGGAAGAAACTCAACGAAGATGACCTGATTAATGACAAAGTTGATCAAAACAATACAATAAGGCAGTCCATAATTCTATTGGACATGTATAGAGGTTGCAGGGTTACGCTTGAAGTCAGCCCTCATAACAACCAAACACATGAATTTGTTAATAGAATTAATGTAAATTGTGAGGATAAAAAGCACAAAGAGCAAACTTATAAAGAATAGAGGTACTTATTCCTATGAAGTAGAATTAACAATAATTTAAGAAATGCAATGCTGCCCAAAATCAAACTGTAATGTGAGTTTATGACGATTGGCTAGATATCAATGCACAAAATCAGGTTATGATGCTATTTAGAAAATGAGGAGATATATGATTATGTGTAATGAGCCTTGCTCAAACTGACCTCAATTGCTTCAATTTGCTGCCTTGTAATTTTGTCAAACAGTTTGTATGCAATGTGCTTGTTTGCTGGTTTGAAGTTTCAGTTTGTTGTTTGATGCTTATGATGAATGCCAAATTGACTTGAAAGCTGGAAATTAACTTCTACAATGCTTATGCAAGTATCTAAGTGCAATGCAATCACTTTTTGTATTCTTAGATGCAAATAGATGAGAAACTACATGTATAAAATGCAGCTATAGCCAAGAGACATTTTGTCAAACACTTGGCATGCATACTATTAAGCTGATTACAAATGATTTTAAAATGCACAATAACAACTATAATTGAGCAACTACTTATTTCTCCTTGATTGCCAATGATTGTTCAATACAATGCTGATTACAAAATGGCCAAGACTCTTGGCAAATTACAATGACATAAAATATGGTATTTGCTGATATGAATGCACACCTACAGCTGCAACATATAACTCGTAATATGCAATGATATCATGATGATTAAATAAGGGAACATGGTTGTAAGATGACACCTTGGATGAGAGCTGATGTAGAAATCAAATTCCAAGCAAAATGACCTTGTCTCAAACCAAATCGACCCCTTCAAGCAAATTGCCCCTGTTCTGATCAGATTGGCAAAATAAAAATAATCTTCAATGTCTTTAGCCTCCTCAAGCTCCAAATAAAGTCGCCATGGTCTTAGGAGAAGGGCGCACCAAGCCAAGAAGAAGATCAAGGCAAAATGGGGCTCCAACAAGCAAAATTGAACCACTAATGGCATCCTCCTTTTGACTGAAATTTCTGATTTAAAATCAAAATTCTTCCAAGATGAGCAAAAAGTGAAGAATCTTAATACCAAAATGTTCTCCAATATTGCTCCAAATTGACTTATACCAAAATTGGCCTTTGGCCACAATTTTTGCTCAATGAGAAGTTTGAAGTAACCTCTCCAATGGCTGCAACCCTTCAAAAGATATTTCACTTCCTCAGTTATGCTATCAATGGGAGTTATCGTTCCCAAAGACAATGTATTGCAAAAATACTTACCTTACTAGTAAAATTAGTAGGATGCCAAATGCCGGATGCAGAGAACAATCAATGTATAAACTGGCTAATCTCTCTTTTATATTTCTCCTCATAATAATAGGCTGCTTCTTCTCTTGTGAAGTATCTTCATATTTTATTATTATTTTAATTTTATAATTTACATTTGCACTTTATAATAAAATAATAACTCATAACATAAAGTGCAAATATAACATCACCTTATAACATGAAGTTTCTAAAAATAGAAACATATCAATTAATCATTAGAACACCTCCATATGATGGAATGTCCCCACCTAGCCCTACACTCTTGTTCTTGGATCTAGCCTCTATTCCTCGAAAACCTTTACAGGCTGAAATGAAAATTAGGGTTTCCACTTTCAAAGGAGGTTTTGAGGTCTTGCATGCGAGAGTTTCTAACGCATGTCTGGTGAAGCTTTCTGGGTTTTTGGAGAGCTTCGTGATGAGGTAACATGCATGACAAGTTATTGACTTGCATTCTCGGCTGCTTTTGGAGGCTTGCATGTTGGATTTTTCCAAATTTTGGCTTTGTAGATTCTCTCAGTTTCTGTGAGCTGATGGTGATCACGGATCTCTTACTATTTTAGTGCTTTCGCTTTAATTTCCGCCACTCAAAATCGTGGAGAAATGAGTTTGAACAACTTTTACTCATTTTAGCAAGATATTTCCTTTTAGTAAGTAATCATATTTTTTCATTTCGTACAGCGCTAGCTCAAATAGCCTCAGCAATGGCTATTTCTGGCAGGTCAGCTTGAGCAGTGGTCTCCAGCATTTGAGGTGATTATTTTGGCAAGTTTGATATTTGATGAAAAATAATGTTTTAAGTGGAAAATATTTGGCTAAGGCATGGAGGACGATTTGGAGAGATAAGTGATTTTTATAATGTTTTATTAATTCAATCATTTTGGAGGCCTTTTATTTGATGAATTAATATTTAAGGGAAATATGTTAAGGCAAAAGGACGCCTAGCTTCTTGGAGAGTATTATTTGAGTTTAAGTAAATATTTCACTTAAATCTTTTAGTGAAATATTTGCAAGTTATAGAATATTTCACTTAAGTCTATCTTGGATGCCTTTTGGTGATATATTTGCATTTTATTAAATTATATTTCCGCATATGGGTTGGAAATGAAATGCAAATGAAATTTGGAGAAAAGGTGAAAAGTGAATTTCATTTAGGCACCCTAATTGGAGGGAAAAATAAGATTTGGACTTGGAGACAAAAAGCTATGTAAAATGGGCGAGACTCTTGGCTTCAATTGGATTTCTATTGTTGCTTTATCATACTATTATTAAATACTTTCGTGAGCTTGTTTCCCCGGAGGAACGCATACCCTCTGTAGTTCTTTCCTTGGTTTCAAGTAGTTTCTGGAAAGATACAGCACTCCTAGCTAAGTTTTCAGAGACTGCTTCTCATCCAGACTAGCAGACAGAGCATCAAGGTTGAAGATTTTAGAGATTTGTCAGTTTTGCAATTGCTGGTTAGGGTTTTGCTGAAATACAAATCTCCTCATAAGTCCATGCACGATTTTTTGGTTGTTCTGGGTATTGGCCCTATGCTTTAGTCTACCTTGGGCGCCCCTCCTTGCAAGTTTTCAGATTTTTTGGAGGTGTCTCGGATTTTATCTTGCTAGTAGAACTTTTCTGGAGGTTGTACCTTCTTTGAGGTTGCATTGGAAAGCGTGCATAAATAAATCACTACTATTTGGAGGAGTTTCTTGGCTTGGTCTTGGTTGCTCAACTCCTAGCTCTCATTGGCATTCAGTTCCACATCATTCGGAGGTGTTTTGACGAAGTTATGAGCATTTTGGTGATTCTAGGGCTTGCTGGTATGAATTTTCTGATTGCTGCAATTTTATATCAGACCTGATATTTTAGTCCCTTTTGCTATATTTCATATGTTGGATAGCTTGTACTTGTTTGGAGTTCATTTCCTAACATTTTGGAGATCATTGATTATCTATATTTCATTGTATTTGCATATTGTTCATCATATTGTAACGCTGAATCAGTAGCACTGATCAACTCTTTTACTTTCTGCACTTTACATTTTGTATCCCCACTTTAGTGGAAGAGGATGGCTATGCCACCTATTTAATTTCAGTTAGTAGCCTTAAGGACCCTCTGACCATATGCTCGCCATCTCTGGGTGCATTCTTGGTTAGAGTTACTTTAGCTCAGCATGCACAAGATCCTCTGACCATATGCTCGTCTATCCTAGACGCATTCTTGGTTAGAGTTCATTTCCAGTTATGCATTGTATTAGATCCTCTGACCATATGTTCGTCCATCTTGGACACATTCTTGGTTAGAGTTATTTCCGCATCGTTTGGGTTTTCCAGCTAACCTTAACGGGTGCGTGTTGCATTGTAATTGTTATTGAAAAATTAAAAAAAAATTGGTCCAATTCATTACAGTGGTATTAGAGCCATGCATCCTGCCATCCTGTGCCCATCAAGGTTCAGTTGACAGTTGAATGACAAAGAAATTAGTTTCTACACCTAAGGTTAGAACAGAGTTCAGTTTAGCTTTCAGAAGTTTCAAAGATGTTGCGTTTTCTAAAGTCCAGGGATCGTGAGAAGTCAGATTCAACTATGGTATTTGAGGAAGGAAAGGTTAGTGATGCCATAAGGGATTTCATTGAATATGCCAAACAGTATAAAAGACAATGTGAACATGAGGTTGCCAAACTCCGTGAGCAATATCAAAACATGCCAGATGATTATAGGTACAATGTTTCATTTGATTCCCATTTGAATTGTGTGGCATTACTGAAGCCCGATAAGTCGGAGATGGTGGACCACATTAGGAAAATGATAAAAAGGGAAGCAGAACAAGCTTTGGTTGAAGAATCAAAGAAGGAAGAAGATGAAGTGCCTATTTGTGAATTGCAGCCCACAAATATGCAAGTTGAAGAGAAAAATCAGTCGTCTAGCATTGAAGATGGCACAAGCAAGGTGCACATATCACATCAAAATGAATGTGAGCTTGATGAAGATACCTTGGCAAGTGAAGAGTTAAGGGTAGAGCCCCATAATACTTCCTTTGACTTGCATGTAATAGGAAGTAATGAAGATCAGCTTGGTGAAAAGAACATAACAACAGTCTTGAGTCCCAATGAGGATTCATCCAATGAAGGTCTTGAGAGAAATGACTTCACAGGAAATTTTAGTAGTACTGTTGTATGGGATGAGTTTGTTAAAGAAGAGAAAGTAAAGGGGAATACTGATGGTGCCCTTGAATCAACCTATGACCATTTCCAAAGTGATAATGTTGGTAATGATTCCAACATGTTTGTACCACCTCTTGTTGAAGGTTTGGTGATGGATAGTTTCCCTCTTGTTGCTGTTCAAACTCATCAAGAATTTTCACAAGATGAAGATATGACAAGTGATCAAGGAGACCTTTTTGGTATGCATATGATTACTAAAGATGAGATCAGAAAAATACCTATAGATGGTGGTCACATTGAAGGCAAAAGGGATGAAGTTTTCAAAACAGCTAACATTGAAGATTCTCAACTTCACTATGACGTTTGTGACATGGGTGAACTTGGGTTTGGTCATCAAACTAAGCCCTTGGAGAGAGGGACTTATGAAGAAATCAGTTCAAGTGAGTTATATGGTGACCGATTCAAAGACTCAACACTCCAAGAGAAGCGTGAAGAGTACTTTTCTTTTGATCAAAACAATCAGCCTTTTACCATTTGGGATCCGGGTTGGTTGGCACCAAGGTATGATAAAGAACCTTTGTGGGATGAATTTCCCTTTGATCCAGATGAAGATCAAAAATCAGATTGCATTGGAAGTTGTGAGGTGGCTTTTGGAGGAGGTGTCTTGAAAGAAGAAGATTGTTCAACGAAGCTCCATAATGATCTCTTTGAAGTGGTTGCAGCCACTAAAGAAGAGTATGTTGCTATAGAAACTTTCCGAACAGCAGACAATTATGATCCATTGATCAAGTTGGATGCTGCCATAATGTTTGACCAAGGAGACGGTGATGAAGGAGAAGAGCTAGAAGACCATATGGCTCTTGAAGAGGAAAGAGTTAAAGAGGTTTACAAACACAAGTCTGATTTTTCCATTCAAGACGCTGATTGCAAAAAGAGAGTCAAAGAAATCATGGAGAATGATCATCTCCATGGCATTGAGCATTATTTGCATGTTGGTGGTAAAGTACAAGGATGTTGGAGCAACATTGAGGGTAGCAAAGACAAGGGACAAGGTTCTGATTTTCAGTTGCAGCCTATCAGCAGTTCACCATCTTCGCATTCTTATGAGTGGGAAAGACAATTCAAGGTGTCCATTGACAAGGAAGTGCAAGCTCTATCCATGTTTGATCACACACATAGCTTGGTTGAAGATCTCTATTGGAAGGTTCAATTTTATGAGAGACTGAAAGGGATTAAGGATGAAGTTACTCTCCCTAATTTGCAACATGTCAAAGACTCCTTGGAGACATTGAAATCGGAGTACTTACACTTGATTGAAGATCGTGATCACACCATTGAAGTTGCAAAGAAGACCATTGGTGTTTTCCAAGCAAAGGAGAGTATGATTGATGAGCTCACTCTGGAGCTTGAATCAACAAAGGACATGTTGAAAGAAACTCAGTTGGCTCTAACGGAGGTTGAAGACCAGTTTGCTAACTTCAAACTTTTCAAGGAGCAAGAGGGTGCACAAAGAGCTGAAGAAATCAAGCAAGTGATTGGAGAGCTTGATAGTCTTCAAGAGGAGTTTGATCTTGAAAGTGTCTCAAGAAAATCAGAAGTTGCATGTGCTGATTTGGAGCAGCAAGATGAAAGGAATGACTTTCAAGTTTTTAACAATCCTCTTTTTGAAGTGGGTGTTGAGGAAACTTATGATAATCCTCTTTTTGTGATGGAAGAAGAACCAGAACATGGTGTTTGCACTCTTCTCAATCCATTCCTTGGGTTGAGTGATGCTAGTCTATTTTGGGAGTTGGATTTGAAGTCATCTTATGTTTCATGCTCGGTGTTGAAGTTTTCGTAGTTGATTTCGGGAAGGTGTTTTCGAGTATGACTGGCTAGCGATGGGACAACTTTTACGGACTTACTATTTTTATTAAGTTATGGCGGCTACGACTTGAGTGGGGGGATTTTAGTTAGCGGTTTTTCGAAAACCGAAGAATCCGCAGTAGTGTGTAAATCTCTTCTAAATTCTGGTCTCTGGAACTTGAATCAACAAGAATTACGCTAGAAGAAACTCAAATGGCATTTACAAAGGTCGAAAATCAGTTTGCTGATTTCAAATTTTTCACAAAGCAAGAGAATGTAAAAAGAGCTGAAGAAATCCAGCAAGTGATTGGAGAACTTGATTGTCTTCAAGAGGAGTTCGATCTTGTAAGCGTCACAAGGAAATCAGAAGTTGATGTGCAGATTTGGTGCAGCGAGACGAAAGGAATGGCTTCCAAGTCTTTGACAATCCCTTCTTTGAAGTAGGTGCTGAAGCAACTTATGACAATCCTCTCTTTGTCTTGAAAAATGAGTCAAGTAGTGAAGTGACCAAGCATGAGGTCAAGCATGAACTCCAATCTAAGGATGCTTTGATTTCACTCTATGAAGATGTGACACAAATTGTGATTAATAATCTTTCGAGGTTGCTTGTTAGCGAATGCATAAGAGGGTTTGAGGATGAAGTCTCTACATGGGAATTGTTGATTTGAGGAGATTTCCACATTTTCGGCATCAAGATGTTGATGCTACAAGTCTTGGTAGTTGTTGGTAACTTTAATACAGCAGCTAGGAGTGAAGATTTCAGACCTACTATCCAGAAGGCATGGAAGGAAAGTGGACCAGAACTTGGTGGTTGCATACTTGATAATCCCTCCCTTGGGTGGAGTGATGTTTTGGTTCATACTAGTCAGTTTTGGGAGTTGAATTTGATGCCACTCTATGTTTCATACTTCAATGTTGCTGAAGCTTTCATGGTTAAGCTTCAAGGATTCACTAGATGGTACATCAGTTTTAAGATAATGCACATGATTCTCACTAGCACTTGGGAGTACGTTGAGATTTCTT
>VDFB02067518.1:0-163415 GCA_007258455.2 Sequoia sempervirens
CGAACAAGAAGACGACCCAACAGATTAAGGTGCACATTCCACCCAACCATGTGATACCCGAAGGCTCACCCCCTGTGCTAAGAGATAGTAACAAGGATTCCTAGACAAGACCATCTACCTCTAGACATAGGCTACACAAACTGAACTGAATTAAATACAAGTACAACATCACATAACACAATGGTTACAATGCTTCCAGAGTTAAATAATCAATTGCATCACTGATACAAACATATTGCTGACTTAAGAGAAGTGTCATCACAATGTCACATGGGATATCCTGGTAAGTCTACCTAGGTCCCAGCCCCCATCTTGCGATATCCTGGAAACCTCTAACGACTCCCGGTCCCTCATGCAAACCAATGCGGAATCAGTTATCTCTTGTAAAGACAAGATAACAATCTTGCCATTCCAAGCCTTCTCGTCTCATCCCAAGTTTATACAAGCCGTTGTGTCCATGAACGAGGCAAAATTAATCTTGTTAAGTGTTTGATGCAACCTAAACCTCTAGTAAGTTTATTTACGTTATCACTGAATTAACTAACTTACAAAGAGTTTCCCTGACACCACTTTGTGTGTCGGCCCTCATTGCAAGCCACTTCTCTAAGACAACACGTAGAATACCTCCACAACCCAAGGGTACACAAGTGCAACCTAAGGAGAATGACTCCCTATCCACGACATAAATTCCACACATCCCGTTCATGTTAACCAGGTAAATAACCGGATCCAACAAGACGCACTACCCAAGGCAAAACAAAGGTTAACTACAATTACGACAACCCACGAAATTAAAAGAAACCCCCAATCTGGAAGACTTACATAACATAAAACTCGATTGCCCAACATCGCGAAAGAGGAAGATTTCATAACTGAAGGATAAAATAGGCAAATCATTATCCTACTTTAGGATTTCCTAAATCCAATCAACTAAATCAATGTTACTTGCAATTACTCAAAAGTAAATAAAATTTAATTTGCGACGTTGAGAAATTAAAAAACTAATGATCCAATTTTGTGTTTCTCAATCATACATATTAATCAAAATCAACTTTTTAAATAAAATCATTTTATTATAAAATCAATTTTATTTCTCTCTATGATTATAGAATAATCGTTTAAAACTCCATATATTTAAATATTTTAAAAAAATCATTTAAATATATGTCTAAAACAAAAATATCATTTTATATATATTCCAACTAAATAAAAATCATTCTCTATTGTTTAAAATATATATATTTAAATAATAATAATAAATTATTCATTTAAATTATAATATTATATATATATAATATATATAAATATTATAATATATATTATATATTATATAATAAATATAACTTAAAATAATAATAATAAATAAAATAAAAATAAAAAAATGAAATTTATAAAAAAAAATTAAAAATTAAAAAAGGCGAAGCCTTCCCTAGCCCCACAGGCCCCCAAAGGGGAGAAAGGACATAGCCAAGGTTGCGCCCAGCCTCCCCTATGGAGGTCAGCGCTGCCTGTGGCAGCGCCTTCCCCACACATAGTGTGGGGAGCGCTGCCACAGCAGCGCCCCTCCAATGGGGCGCAATTGTGTGCAGCCTTGGGCTACACCCCCACACACATACCCAGCATAAATATTTTTTTTTATTTATATTTTAATTCAACAATAAAACCCCCTCCTTCTGGGGATTTTCTCAGAAATTTTTGACAGTAAAAAAAAAAATTTGAAACAATTTTTTTTCCAGAATACCCAAAAACATATTTATAATATACATATATATATATATATCAACAGTATATATATATATATATACTTATATATTTATAAATATATATATAAATTTTCCATTTACAGTCAAATTGTGCAGCTTCTCAACAGAATTTTTTTTGCAATAAAACTAATTTATCAACACAATTTCTTGGTTTAAATTTCATATTGATATGAACTATTTCCAATCCAAAATAGAGGTTTTCAAACTTCATTTTGCTTTCTTTCCATTTGTCTATTGTTGAAATTGAAAATTTTTGTTGCAAGCTTTGTTTTTCAACAACAATCTAAATTATTTTCAAGATTTAAATAGGGTTTTCAAAAATATTTCCAAGCAAGTTTTCAAATTAAAAAATGCAATTTTCTAAAACAATAAGCAAGGAAAACCTATGATCTGCAGCTTGAAGGAGAGTTTGAAGAAGATAGTTGAGCTTCCCTGCAAGAAGATTTTCCAAAGCTTTTTCCAAATCCTCACCCAAAATCCAAAATACATCAACAAATCATGAAGAACTGCCTTCCTTTTTTTTCTCATAGCCAAATTTTAAGAATGAAAAGCCTTCTCTATTTTTTCCCCAAATTTGGTCAAATACCCTAAAATATCCTATCCACCATAGTTATTGCAAATTTAGAGATATTTGATTTTCTTTTTAAAAAAATTAAAAACCCAAAATTTCTTTCAACATGACTTTATTTCATTATTTCATTTTTTTAAATTTATATTTCAAAAGAATTTAAATGCTTTTAAACATTTTCATTTCCAAAAGAATTTCATACATTTAAAAATTTCTTTTCACAAAAAGAATTTAAAACTTTTTAATTTCTTTTCTTTTCAAAAAGAATCTAACACTTTTAATTCCAAGATGGATAACTTAATTCAATTACTCACAATTAATTTAATTAATCAATAAAATAAATATAATCCAAGATTATATTATTTTATTAATTAAATTAAATTAGTTAGTAAAATAACTAACATTTCTAACATTACAACCAGATATATCTAATCATTAATTTAACTACACAAGCCATTTATTTACCTTTATAATTTGAAATTAAATAAAAAACCAAGGTGAAATAAACAATAAATAAGCAACTTAACCCGACTAAAACCCGATGACAGACTATGACTAGGGTGATGACTTGGCACCAAAAACCTAGCTACTATCTCCTAATTGATTATCGTTGGTCAATGGACACGCTCTAACCTGTGAAATCAGGTGGAGTTGATTTCCTGTATCTGTCAACATACGAACAAAGAGTATATCAAACATGCATATATATGATATAATAAAACACACCGTAAAGAGGAAATCTCATAATCGTAGGGCGCTCGCAAGCAAGTGATACAATCCTGTCCCCTTCACTAATACAGACTTTCTAACTGACGAGTCTAACATCAACAATATAATAAAAATCATAAAGCATCATTAATTAAATATCTTCTAAGCTAATTCAAAACATGCCATAATGATCACATCAGAGTAAAACACCATCTCATCAAAATATAACATTTGCATCGCTTAACAATTTGCGATCAAATAGTAACCAAGTACCAAAGTCAAAGTAATAGCATAACAAAGCATAACAAAGAAAACACTTTCCGGTCAAAGAGCCAAAATGGAGGGGTGCTACATCCTCCCCCCTAGGGTCAGGTTTACTCTAGAAGCCTGCAAACAAATAGGGATGGAGCTCCCTCATCCTAGCTGCATCTTCCCAACTGGATGACGTGTCATCCCTAGGATCCCACTGGATCCTAACCTGATCAATATCTCTTCCTCGAAGAGCAAGTGTTTTGCGCTCCATTACGGCCACAGGCTCCAAAGCCAGCTGCCCGTCCTCAACCTATAATGCATTCCAATCAAGTACATGAGAAATTTCTGGATGGTACAGCTGAAGAACTGAAACATGAAAAACATTGTGAATACGTGAGAGACTGGGCGGTAAAGCAAGATGGTAAGCAACTTGACCAATCTTCTTGAATATCTTGAAGGGTCCGACAAAGCCGGCGTAACGAGAGCCAACTTCCATATGGATGCGGGGCTCTTCCCAGCGAGACGCTTGCCGCAGGAAGACTCCTGCTCATAGCCACAAAAAGGTGTGATCCCGCTCTATCGCGTCCATGCCTAGCCTTATCTGGTTGCCGCAAAGTTAACTCTGTGAAATCCTATCACGCATCGCTGTTGGCTTCGTATCTGCAACATCCTGGCATTAAAGTCACTCTGTCCCCAAGTCGATCCCAACTCAAGGGAGTGCAACATGGTCACCCATACAATGCTTGTCCTGAGGAATGGAGGCATGCCAATAGAACTCTGAAAACCATTATTATATGCAAACTCTACCAAATAGAGATAATCTTCCCATCGTGTCTGCTGGTCCATTACATACATACATAACATGTCCTCGAGGATCTAATTGACCCTCTCGGTCTGTCCATCTATCTCTAGGTGGTAAGCTGAACTAAAGTTCAACTGTGTCCCCAGAAATTTAAAAATGTTAATGCAATGGAGAGTCAAAGAGGCTGGGGAGTGAACCTTGCAGGTCACTGTCAGAAATATTAGACCTTTGAGGAATACCATGTAACCTACTATGTCCTCCATGAACACTATGGCTATGGACGATGCAATATAAGAAGAGCGAATAGGTGAGAAGTGTGCCACCTTCGTCAACCTATCAACTGTCACCATGATCACATCATGTCGTCTCAAAGAGTTGGGTAAACCAACTATGAGATAATATCCCACTTCCACTCTGGTACTAAATATGGTTTCAAAATCCCTGTTGGATGTTGGTGTTCAGCCTTCACCCACTGACACTTAAGACATCATGACACATAATCTGCAATATCACGTTTCATCCCTGGCCAGAAATACAACTGACGCAAATCTGCATACATCTTCTTCACCCCAGGATGGGCTGAATAAGGTGCACGATGTGCTTCAGTCATGACCAAGGTGCGAAGATCACCTGATGAAGGAACGTATATGCGTCCCATGTGCCTCAATACCTCATCTGAATCCAGAGAATATCCTAAATACTTGCCCTCAAGGGGTCTTCCTGCCTCAATCTCTATCCTAACCTCCCGATACCAACTATCCACTGGAAGGGAAAAAAGAATTTGACTCCACAAATCTACAACAAGAGTCAACTCATATATCTCATGTCTCCTACTGAGTGCATCTGCTACAACATTCTCCTTTCCCTGGATATACTTCACTTCGAAGTCATATTCGCAGAGAAACTCCATCCAACGCCTCTGCCTAGCATTAAGGTTGGGCTGCGTGAAAATATAATGAAGGATTTTGTGATCACTGTGCAACTCAAACCTATGGCCAAGAAGGAAATGCCTTCATCTTGTTAATGCATGAACAACTTCCGCTAACTCAAGATCATGCGTGGGATAGTTCAGCTCATGATCCTTGAGCTTCTATGGCTTGTATGCAATGACACGACCCTCCTACATCAACACTGCACCTAAACCCTCCAAGGACGCATCTGTACAAACTACAAAGTCCCCAGTCGGATCCGGTATCGCAAGTATTGGTGCACTGGTCAGCTTCTCCTTAAGATCCTGAAATGTTGCCTCACACTTCTCTGACCACTCAAACCTCTTCCCTTTCCGCTGAAGGGAGGTGATAAGATATCCTAATCTTGAAAAACCCTACACAAAATGCCTGCAATAACCCGCTAGCCCCATAAAGCTACATATCTCTGCCACATTCGTGGGTGCAGGCCAATCTGAGATCGCTTGGATCTTTGCAGGATCCACTGAAATACCTTCCCCTAAGATCACATGACCAAGGTACTAGACCTCAGTCTTGAATAATTCACACTTCGACAGGTTAGCATAAAGTTGATTATCCCGTAAGCACTGTAATACCTGTCGTAAATGTTCCTCATGCTCTTCCACTGTCCTAGAGTATATCAAAATGTCATCAAGGAACACAATGAAAAATCTATCTAGGTATGTATGAAATACCCCGTTCATCAAACTCATGAACATAGAGGGTGTATTCGTCAACCCAAATGGCACTACTGTGAACTCATAGTGACCATACCGCATTTGAAACACTGTCTTATGGATGTTTGACTCGAAGATACAAAGCTGATGGTATCCTGACTTAAGATCAATCTTTGAAAAGATTGTGGCACCCTTGATCTGGTCGAATAGATCATCAATCCTAGGAAGCGGATATCAATTCCTAATGGTCACTTTGTTCAACTGTCAGTAATCAATACATAACCGAAGTGAATCATCCTTCTTCACGAAGATAACTGGTGCTTCCCATGGAGAAACACAAGGGTGAATAAAACCCTTCTCTAATAACTTCTCAAGCTGCAAGCGAAGCTCTTTTAGCTCTTGGGTGGTCATACGATAAGGAGCTCGTGAAATGGGTTCCGATCCAGGTACAAGGTCTATTTTGAAGTCTATATCCCTCTGAGGTGGAATCCCTGGAATCTCATCTGGAAAGACATCGGAATACTCCTAAAGAATGGGGTGACTATCAAGAGAGACTTTCTCCTCTCCACCTCCTAAATCCAAATCATCCACTGTAATAGCAAATAACTGGCAACCCTGATGCACACACCTCCTCAACTGCATAGCTAAGATGACCCCTCAAGGAAATCAACCTATGAACTCCCACTATCTCTACTGCTCTGCCAGATGCCTCAATGCATCGAATCGACTTATGTCGACAATCTATGACCGCACTATGCGCCTCTAACCAATCCATCCCTATGACAATGTCATAAGAACCCAATGGAACAACTCGGAGGTCCAATGTAGTATGAAGAGGTCCAACCTCCAATCTACAATCTAGTACAAGGGAATGGGATGTAACCTTCGCACTTGAGGCAAACTCTACCTACCACCTATCAACTTTCCTTATCGCACCCAATCTACATCGCGTCATGACAAAAGAAGAAATGAAGGAGTCTGACGCTCCAAAATCAAACAAAATGGTAATTGGGTTACCTGACAACATACCATATGACTCAACAACGATACCCTGATGCTCTGCCTGGCGGTTATCAACCGCTGCGAAAACACGATGCCCTCGACCAGCATCTCCAACTGTTGGCTTAGATGCCGCTGGTCCCTGAGAAAACCTAGATGTGCCCCTATTGGGACACATTCTAGCTATATGGCCCTATTGGCCGCATGTGAAACACTCAGTACCTCTGCCATATCCCCTGCCTCTAGCTGGTGCGCTAGACTATTGTGCACTACCCCTGAAAGTGGACTGGGAACTCTGAGCTGGCTTATCAAAGCTAAAGCGTTTAATACTCCTGTAGTTCCTATCCCCCTACCTATGCTGGAAACCTTTACATTTCCCTTGAGATATCTGATGTTGTTGTTGTTTCCCACTCTGTGACGGTCCCTGCTAAGCTCTGGAAGGTGCACCTCCCTGAGACTGACCTCCTCTAGCAATAGACCCCATTTCCAAACTACTGCCTATCTATGCACCCATATTTCCTCCCAATGCCAAAGCTAGATTCTCCTCCACCAAACGCACCTTCTCCACCACTACCTCTATGGTCTTGGGTTCAAAAACCCTCACACCTCCACTAAGACGGGCATTTAAGCCCCTAAAAAAATGGTGGACCAACATACCCTCATCATCTCCTACCCCTGCATACTGTTTGAGCTCGTAAAAGCATCGCTCATACTGCTCAACTGATAGGGCCAACTGACGTAAGGCGTGAAACTCATCGCCTCGACGCTGACACTAATGCTCAAATAGGAAACGAGCCTTGAACCGCTCTAAGAAGATCTCCCAAGATATAGAGTTGATGTCTATGTGGAGCTTCTACTCCTCTAACCTCCACCATGTGGATGCAAATCCCCGCAGGTGCATGATAGTGCATCACGCTTTGGTATTGCTACTGTACGGGTGCATCGCAAAACACCTATCCAGGTCCATGAGCCATGTCTCAGCCTCTAACCCAGTGCCGGCTCCATCATACAATGGTGGACATGCCCTGAGCAAATCTCTCATGTGCATCTCTGGCTAAGGTGGAACTTCCCTCTCAATAGGGTTACCCTGAACCATGGCCTGTCTCTAACCAAGGAGCGCTAATGCCTCCTCAAGAGCTCTACGTGCAGCCTCAATCCCTGGCGGATTTTGCTGTTGATCCATACCCCCTGAAACATTCCGGGATGCCTGGTGCTCTACCTGATCTAGTATAATAGGAACATCAAGAGGAGATTCATGCTGACTCTCATCATGACCGCCCACACGGCCACGTCCATGCCCTCTACCTCTTTCGCGTCTGGGAGGCATAATCCTGCATAGACACATCAAGGTATTAGCAAGGTACACAACTAAAAGCTTAATGGGTTCATCATAATCCCAGAGTACCCAGTGTTTAAACCCGGGCTCTGATACCATGTGTAACGCCCTGCCACACAACCCTAGGGGAAGTTGCAAATTACTACTCAAACGTACTAATTTTTTTTTTTAAAGTACAATTAACATGCAAGTTCACTACCCATTGCCAACATCCCCTAAGGTTATGAGACTAAGTTTACTTAAACCCAAACAAGAAACATGAATTAAAACCATAACATTTAATTACTTAACAAATTAAATACACATACATTCCATACATGATAAAATTACATCAAAGGCATAAGAGATACCACATGTTTCCAATAACAATAATGTACAATACGATTACAACTCTCATTCCCCGAATGAGGTAAATCCAATAAACATGATTACAAATTACATCTTCCACCTCGATACAATGAGGGGTAATAAAATTACAATAATCACTGAAAGAATAAAGCATGAAATGAAACGAGATCCCACGAGCTCTCCAGCTAGAAATATCATCCACATGAACAAGAAGAAGCCCCTGCGGATTAAGGTGCACGTTCCACCCAACCATGTGATACCCAGAGCTCCTTTGTGTGTGCTAAGAGATGTGCTGCAAAAGTTCTAGACAAGACCATCCTACCTCTAACCTGATTCCTAGTAGATTAAATACAGAGGTACAACATCACCTTAACACAATGAGACACAGTGCTTCGAGTTCAATAATCAATTTACATCAACATTACTGGAAATATTGCTGGCTTGAGAGTGTCATCTGGCTGTCATGGGTTATCCTAGTAAGTCTTCCTAGGTCCCGACCCCCTTCTCGGGATATCCTGGAAACCTCTAACGACTCCCGGCCCCTCATTCAAACCAATGCGGAATCAATTATCTCTCGTAAAGACAAGATAACAATCTTGCCATTCCAGACCTTCTCGTCTCATCCCAAGTCTATACAAGCCCTTGTGTCCATGAGCGAGGAAAAAATAATCTTGTTAAGTGTTTCATACAACCTAAACTCTAATAAGTTTATTTACGTTATCACTGAATTAACTAAGTTACAAAGAGTTACCCTAACACCACTTTGTGTTTCAGCCCTCATTGCAAGCCACTTCTCTAAGACAACACGTGGAATAGCTCCACACCTAAGGGTACACAAGTGCACCTAAGGAGAATGACTCCCTATCCACGACATAAATTCCACACATCCCGTTCATGTTAACCAGGTAAATAACCGGATCCAACAAGACGCACTACCCAAGGCAAAACAAAGGTTAACTACAATTACGACAACCCACGAAATTAAAAGAAACCCCCAATCTGGAAGACTTACATAACATAAAACTCGATTGCCCAACATCGCGAAAGAGGAAGATTTCATAACTGGAGGATAAAATAGGCAAATCATTATCCTACTTTAGGATTTCCTAAATCCAATCAACTAAATCAATGTTACTTGCAATTACTCAAAAGTAAATAAAATTTAATTTGCGACATTGAGAAATTAAAAAACTAATGATCCAATTCTGTGTTTCTCAATCATACATATTAATCAAAATCAACTTTTTAAATAAAATCATTTGATTATAAAATCAATTTTATTTCTCTCTATGATTATAGAATAATCGTTTAAAACTCCATATATTTAAATATTTAAAAAAAATCATTTAAATATATGTCTATGAAAGGAAATAAAAAAAGAGCAATGGAAAGTACTAATAAAGAGAAATTGTTTGAAGGAAAGAGATTACCAAATAAGTTGAAATAGCCAAACCAAGCACCACCAAAGCAAGAGAGACACAAGAATTTGTTAGGGGAAAAACAAGAGAAAAACCCCAATGTATTATGAATGGAGGCAAAATGCCTAAAGAATAATACAAAGAGAGAGAGAGAGCTTCAGCCTTAGCTTGCTTGCTTGAATCTTGAAGAATGAGAGGAGAGGCACCTCAATAAGTAGAGGTGAGAATGAGGAGTTAGAATGTAACTCCCAGCTCAATGAATGCCACCATTCATCTATGTGTGTGTAAAGTGTCACCTCTTAAGGAGGTGGTTACAAATATTCCTTAATAAAGGAATTAAAAAAATAAGCCATCCTCACACATGTGTGAGATGACAAAAAGACAAAAGACTTGTAGGGATTCCTTTGGAATATTCCTACAAGTTAATAAATAATTACAATTAAAGAATAGCCTTTACCAAGTAAAGATTAATCTTCTAACATCCCCCCTTAAGCTTTACTTGGGGAGTTTACGTCAAACCCTTCAATGGGTTTTAATCCAAGATTTTTACAATGAAAGAAATTTATCTTTGAAGGCTTTGGTGAGAATATACACTTAACCCAGTCTTCACCTTTGTCTGAGAGAAATTTGCTTGTCTTCAGATTTTGCTCCCTAATAGAATGATATTTGAAGAACAATGTGTTTGGTCCTTGCATGAAAAATTGGATTCTTTGCCAAAGCAATAGCACTTTGATTATCACAATATAAAGGAGTAGGATCCTTTGGAGGTAGACCCAAGTCTTCAAGTAATCTTCTTAACCATAATGCTTCTTTAGATGCATTTGTACAACCTTTATATTCAGCTTCTGTAGAACAAAGAGAACTAGATTGTTGTTTCTTACTATTCCATGAGATTGCACTAGTCAAGCAAAGAAACAATAACCACAATTGGATCTCCCATCATTTAGATTCACCTCCTAAATTTGAATCAGTATAATCTTTTAAAGAAAAATCACAATTTGCATCATAAAAGAGACCAAGATTAAGTGTGCCTTTAACATATCTTAAAAGTTTTTGCAACTTTAAAATAGGTTTGTTGTGGTTTGAGCATAAATCTAGAAACCAATCCAACACTATAAAATATCAGTCCTAGTAAAGAGTTAGATGTTTAAACTTCCTGCTAATTACCTATATAAGTCTAGGACAACAAAAGGTTCATATCAATATTAATTTTAGTTTCCTAATTCTGAGAATTAGAAACGCTGCATCATTCATTTAAATCTATCAAGGGTAGGCATAATTTATGTTGAGAAGAAGAAATACCTTTTCGGTGTTTATGATTTACATACCAAAATAGTAATGGGCCTAAAATCAGTCATTTGGAAATTGTTGATTGAGTTCAGGACTTAACATCTTAATAATCAGAGTCATTAGAACTAGAGAGTGATAAATTAAATCATCAACATATAAGAATAATAATCATAATATCATCTTCACTATGCTTAATATATAAATTTGGATCATTTTTACTTCTAATGAAGCCTTGAGATAGAAAGAAAGCATTGATCTTTGAATACCATTCTCTAGGAGATTGCTTTAAACCATAAATTGATTTCTTCAATTTGCAAACAAGATGTTCATTTCCTTCCTTAATGAAACCCAAAGGTTGAGACATATAAATTTCTTCATGTAAATCACCATTTAAAAATGTACTTTTAACATCCATTTGATGAATAGGCCAATGCATATGAGAAGCTAAAGCAAGAACTAATTTAATGGTTGGCATCTTAGCTACTGGAGCAAATGTTTCATTATAATCTAATCCTTCAACTTGAGAGAAGCCCCTAGCAACTAATCTAGCTTTAAACTTGCTAACTTCATTATTTGCATTAACCTTAGTTTTATACAACCATTTGCATGAAACAAGATTCTTACCTTGAGGTAATGGAACTAAATCCCAAGTATTATTAGCAATTAAAGTATCATATTCTTCTTGCATAGCCTTTTGCCAATGAGGTTGATCTTTAGCTTGTTCATAAGTTTGAGGATCATTTGAATTCATAATGTTAGACATCAAAGCATGATTACAATAATTTGCCTTTCTTCTTTTAGGTGGATTTTTAGCTAAATAATCCTCACTTTCTTGCAACAAATTTTTAAACCATTTTGGCATTCTTTTAGATGTAGGAGTATCATCACTAGAAGAAGAATCATGAGGAGAAATTTCAACATTTTCATCATCACTATCACTATGAGTAAGAGATGCATTAGGAGGGTTAAGAGGAGTTTCAACTTGAGGAGTATCCTCCACAACAATAACTTTATTTTGAGAAGAATCAATATTATGCACTTTAGAACAATCATGAACACCATTTTCAGCAATGCATACATCTCTAGCAACTTTAACTTTGTTAGTAAGAGGATTATAAACTCTATAAGCTTTAGAATGTTCATCATAACCAACAAAAATATGATAAGAAGATTTAGCATCTAATTTTTGCCTCTTTTGTTTAGGTTTGTGAACATAAGCAATTGAACCAAAAATCCTTAAATGCTTAAGATTGGGCTTCCTACCAGACCAAGCTTCTTCAGGAGTTATATCCTTTAAAGCTTTAGTAGGGGTCCTATTGATAATGTAAGTAGCACAAAACATAGCTTCTGCCCAAAATTTATAAGACATATTTTTAGCATGTAACATACATCTAGCCATTTCAACAATAGTTCTATGCTTCCTTTCCGCTACACCATTTTGTTGAGGTGTATAGGGAATAGTTAGCTCATGCTTAATACCAAATGATTTCAAATAACTATTAAAAGCATTGTTCACATATTCTTTACCATTATCAGTTCTAAGAATTTTAAGTTTAAAACCAGATTGCCTTTCAACAAATTTATGAAATTCAGAAAATATATCAAGAACTTGATCCTTACTATGAAGAAAATAGATCCAAGTTCTTCTAGAAAAATCATCAACAAAAGTAAGTGCATACCTTGATCCTTGGATGGAGTTATTCTCCATGGGTCCCAAAAGGTCACTATGAACTAGGTGCAACTTATGAGTTGCCCTCCATGATTGACCATGTGGAAAGGGCTCCCTATGCATCTTACCACTCATGCATCCTGTGCATACAATTTTAGATGGAACAATACTAGGCAATCCATCTACCATATTAAGCTTTTGCATTAAAGCAATATTGTTAGCATTTATATGACCAAGTCTTTCATGCCAAACATTGAAATCAATGGTAGATATTAAAGAGCATCTAGATTGAGAAAACTCATAAAATTTGAACAAATTATCATTGTCTAATTTAGCATTAGCAATGACCTTGTTTTGTTTTGGATCAATAACATAGCACATATCTTTGTAAAATTCTATTTTATAATCTTGACAAAGCTTAGCAATTGAAAGCAAGTTAGTCTTTAATTCGGGAACATATAAAACATCATGCAATTTACCATTAGGAACATTCACATCTCCAATTTCTTCTACTTTACAAGTATGATTATTAGCAAGTTGAAGAGGAACATTTGATATATCAGGTTGCATAGACTCAAAAACTTCTTTATGTGAAGTAACATGTTGAGATGCACCTGAATCAATAACCCATTCAAGAGGTTGAGAAACATTAGAACTACAAGTAAAAGCACGTCTAGATTGATTTGCATTATTTTGAAACTTATTATTATTAGGTTTATTTTGATGTTGATTATTTTGCTTCATAGGCTTTTTCTCATTTTTCTTCTTAAAACAAGTATTTTGCCAATGACCATCCTTATTACAATAAGTGCAATGAGGTTTCTTAGAAGAGTTAAACTTTCTAAGATCATTGTCATTATTATAATGAGGTTTGGAATTATAATGTTATTTGTTAGAATGAGGTTTAAAATTTTACTTGAGATTGAATAAAGAAAGCATGTGTTCATTAGTTTAAAATTCAACTGGATGCTTAGCCTCTTCTTGTCTTAATAATCAGAAACTCATAGAAGTTAATTGGTATTAAAGAAGGAATAGCTAATTGAGCATGAATATTAGTAATGAATTACTGAAATTGTCTAGGAAGACACTTTTTAAGAATAAGATGAATTAATCTAAGATTATCTAATTTAACTCCTAAACCATCCAATTGACTATTTAAAGCATCAAATTTCAATAAAAATTCATCCATAGATTTAAAATCACAATACCTCAAATCTTAAAGTTGATCTTGAATTTGAATTTTTCTTGATTCATTTGTACTATCATAAATTGTTTTGAGTTTGTCCCATGCTTCATAGGCAGTTGTGCATGTCCCAATGTGAACATAAAGTTCGGGTGACATGGAGATACCTATGAGGCCAAGGGCTTCCTCATTTTTGAGATTCCATTTTTCGACTTCATCTTTGGATGCAGACGAACTTGGTTTAGAGTTAGGATCTGTAGCTACATCCAATATATGTTTAAACCGAAAAATGAAAGAAATGTGAGTCTTCCAAGAATGATAGTTAGAAGAATTCAACTTAATTTCAGGAATCAAAGTGGACATGATTGCAATAAAAATTTTACAATTTTGTGAGGACAAAACAAAAAACTATTGTAAAAATTTGCTTAAAAAATAATCCCACTTGATTGAATTAATAAATTGCCTAAAAAAAATTAAATAAATAAACCTTTTTAGTAAAAAAAACTTATTTTCAAAAACACTATATTGCTTGATATTGTAATTAACAATAATAAGAATTATAATTTTTAAAAATATTTAAATGATTAATACTATTATTAAAAATTAAAACTTATTTAATATTAAATATCAATATCTTAAGATTTTTGTAAAAAAAAAAAAAAAATTTAATAACATGCGATTATGACATAAAGACTTTGAAAGCATATGAAACTAAAAATTATTAACAAATTAAAATGATTGACCTTTTATTTCTTTTAAAAAAATAAAAATAAAATTAACTAATATAATTATAGAAAATAGAACAATTTAAAATTTAATTATAATTTGAAACACTTAAATTAAAAAAAACTTAGATTAAAAAAAAATACTTAAAAGTAAAAACTCTTAACCTAAAAAAAAGTAATCGGGCTTTTTTAAAAAAGTTAAGATTCCTTAAGTTAAAATGAAAGATTTTTTTTTTAAAAAACTTATACTTGGAATATTAAGGAGTATCACGTGAGGACGGGCGACAGGCGGGCTTTTTAGATTTTGAAATAAAACAGAAAAAAATGCGGGCTTTTTGATTGCTATTTTAGGGTTTTAAGATTTCAAACCGAAATAGGGCGACACATTTAATTGGTACAAGGGAAACCAACAAAACAGAGAGGCAGAAATAAATTTGAGAGGTGAGGGTTTAAGCCAGAGGCGCAGAGGGCAAGCTGGCAAGAAATGATGAAGCCACAATGGAGACAGCCGACGAGGGGCCAAGGAGGCGACAAAAACTAACGACGCAATGGCAGCTTCCGGAGAATATGAAACCAGAGACAATTCTGGTCTGGGGTCTGCTGTATCGGGAGTCACCTGCAATGCCCCCTGGTTTACGTCCGAGAGGAGCAACAGTCGGGTTGGGAGGGCCGAGTGACTCAGCTTACATGCAGAAACCTATGAGGGTTTAAAAAAATTTTATTTTTATTTTGTAAAATGTATTGTTATGAAATCTAAAATAGAAAAATAAATTGATTTATTTTCTGTTATATGCTTATTATGAAACTCTCTTTTTGTAAAAAAAAACAAGGTATACATATGTATTTTTTAAATATATATATATATATATATATATATATAAACTTGAAAATAAAAGATTTTTGATAAAAAAATTGTATTATTTAAAAATATGAAACCCTTAAAAAAGGCTAGAAATTTATTTTTCAAAAAAGATGATATAATGATTGTAAAAAAAGTTTATTAAAAAATTGCTTTAAACTTGAATATAATTTTTCTCTAAACTAGGGCTTTAGCCCTAAAAAAAATTGCAAAAAAGAGTGTTTTGTTTTTAGATTTCAAACAATATTATAAACAAAAGTTAGATAAAATAACCTGCATAATAGGGTTAGGAAATTTGGAATAATAGGCTATACCCTTATTGGGTTTTTTTCCTAAAAAAAATGCACTAAATGCAAACAAATTATTTGAAGAATGAAACTAGAAAACTAAAATTCTTGCACAATAAAAAAGGTTAGAAGACAAAAACAACCAAGATTAGATACTTTGCTCTTTTCTCCTCTTTGAGAGTGTCTCCAATGGTGTGCTAAAAAATTGGTAAACCTTCAACAATGTAGCTCAAAAAATATTAGTAATACCAAGCTCTGATACCATGAAAGGAAATAGAAAAGAGCAATGGAAAGTACTAATAAAGAGCAAATGTTTGAAGGAAAGAGATTACCAAATAGATTGAAGTAGCCAAACCAAGCACCACCAAAGCAAGAGAGACACAAGAATTTGTTAAGGGGAAAAAACAAGAAAAAACCCCAATATTATGAATGGAGGCAAAATGCCTAAAGAATAATACAAAGAGAGAGAGAGCTTCAGCCTTAGCTTGCTTGCATGAGTCTTAAAGAATGAGAGGAGAAGCACCTCAATAAGTAGAGGTGAGAAAGAGGAGTTAGAATGTAACTCCCAACTCAATGAATGCCACCATTCATCTATGTGTGTGCAAAGTGTCACCTCTTAAGGAGGTGTTACAAATATTCCTTAATAAAGGAATTAAAAAATAAGTCATCCTCACACATGTGTGAGATGACAAAAAGACAAAAGACTTGTAGGGATTCCTTTGGAATATTCCTACAAGTTAATAAAAAAATTACAATTAAAGAATAATCTTTACCAAGTAAAGATTAATCTTCTAACAAAGACCCTATGATTCCTCAATCCGCTCTTACACATCAACAACTCCAAAATAGAATTAAACGAAACTATGGTGCTAGGGAACGAAGGAGTCGTCATCGTCTCCTTGCTCGTCAATCTTGCATGGAAGAAAATAAAGAAAATAAACCTCTATCTTTGACTGAAGTAATAGATGACCACCCTCCTTCTCCTGACCTTTCACAAGACAGTACAATGCAAAAATCACAACAAAATGAACCAATCCAACAACCTCAGCTTTTGATACATCCATCCTTAGAAATCACCCTTCGTCCTCCCATTGTCATTAATCTTGATGATGATGATGATGATGATGATGATGATGCGATGATAGAAAAAATAGATGAAGAAGTACACAATGATCTAAACTCTTTATTCTCATCTACAATGAGCATAAAAGATAAATTCTCTCAACCAAGTGAAGAACCTGGTACAAATCCCAGTTTAGCATTTACAATTATGCCTTTGGACAGTCAACTGCCCTCGCATTACACTGCACATGATTGGAAGGCAGATGACTTGTTAGATGGTTGACTTGCATTTTCCTAACTAGCCTTTTTCATTTTATCTTTCTATTTTTTTCCCTTTTTTTTTTCCTTTCATGTGTGTATCATGTTCCCTCGTATCGTGTGTTTGATATTCCCTCTCTTCATACACTTCTTCTATTCATATCTCTATTCTTCTCTTCATCGTGCATTGTCTTTTTTTTGCTTTTGTTTTCTATTTTCCTTTTGGGGATGATGAAAAGTGTAGAGACACCCTATGTCTCTTACATGTTGACCCAAAAGGTTCTTGTCTTTTTCTCTTTTTCTTTTGTGTTCTCCTTTTGGGGATGACATAAAGCATAGAGATGCCCTATGTCTCTTCCATGTTGACCCAAAAGGTCCTTGTCTTTTTTGCTTTTTTTTTGTGTTTTCATTTTGGGGATGACACAAAATGTAGAGACACCCTATGTCTCTTCAATGTTGACCAAAAAGGTCCTTGTCTTTTTCACTTTTGTTTTGTGTTTTCCTTTTGGAGATGACGCAAGGCATCGAGACCGAAATGTCTCCTTCATGTTGACCCAAAATATTTTTCCTTTTCATTTTCTTTCTTTTCACTTGTGTTTTCCTTTTGGAGATGACACAAGGCATTGAGACTACAATGTCTCTTCCATGTTGACCCAAAACAAACTTTATTTTCCTTTTTTTTTCACTCTTTGTGTCATTCTTCTAGTTCTATGTGCTTTGGGGAATGATGACAGTTCCGAGCTCTTTATTCAAAACATTGCAACAACAAACATACTAACCCCAAATCCATAGATCCCTTATGTGTTTGGTGTGCTTTCTTTTCTGGGGGACAATCCCCTTTCCTTTTTTTTCATTTTCCTTGACATGACACAGCCTAACTTCGAAACATATGACTTGGCATAGGGCTTTCCAATTTCGCTCTCATGTCTTGTTTTCTTTTTGCTTTTTCTTTTCTTCTCTACTTTAAAGTAATTGCTCATAGAACAATGTGTAGAAATTCCTTTAAAGTGGGGGGCATACATTACCATAATTCATTTGCATTCTTGGTTCCTAGTGTAGCCTTGTCGTTTATATGATGCATTTGTCACTTTGTGGATGACATTGGGTGTGATGTCCTTCATAATTGTGATCTATCTCAGCATATTACATTCCTCTTGGTGGCCTGATGTGACACACTGCATCCCCTAAGTTGTGAATATACTATTCTTTGATTAGTCCTCTCTTGGAGACATTAGACACAATTTTCCCTAAGTGACTGACCTTCCATGAACTAAGCGAGACTCCTTTGAACATCTTTCACATTTTACACTTTGCATTTTTTCCACCTTGCATAACTTATCTATAATTAGAGGTTTACAAAATAACTTGCAAATTAATCCTAATTATAGTTTTTCCCCGACCGCAACAAAATTGTGTGACTATGTTGTTTAACCATTGAAATTACAAAATAAGTTCACATTTATATAACTAATTACTGAAATGTTGTAATTAGAACTCAAATAGCAAATTGAAAAATGAAAAGAAATAGAGAGAATGATAGATAGAAGATAGAAGAAAAGATAGAAGAGGAGATAACGCTAGTTGATAATGGAGTTCATCCAATCAAGACTGTCTCTGGGCCCGCTTTTCAATTAGGACTATTTTATTAATGTTTCCAAGCAATAGAAATGCCTTGTTACAATATCCAAGCTCCAAAACCTGCATAAAATTTCTCACAATCTCCTCTCAACACTTGAAGACACTCAAAAGGCCTTCGTGCTTACAATATTCTCCTCAAAAGAATTATTTCTCCAAGATGATCTTGACCAATAATTATTCTTCAAGAAAATTCTACCCCTTACAAGAAAATAAGACCCTCTTTTATACAAATTTATTTTCTACTATGGGAAAAAACCATATTATTTTGCAAATATACCCATATCTCCTAATTACAACATGTAATTTTGCAAATCTCCCTTGTTTCCAAAAATATCTCCATAAATCCCCCTTTACATCATAAAAATACTCTAAAATATCCTATATAATCTTTTAATATCCTTAAAAATCCTTTAAAAAAACCTTACATATTCAGATTTACAAATGTTTAAATGGCTGACATTGATTGGATCCATTTTTATGGTTTATGAGGATGGGGCTCGAGCCCCTATTTGGTTGACTCACTATAGAATGTTAACAAAATAAAAATCTGCCAAATGAAATCCCAAAAATCATGGGTGGTACAATGGTTGGGAGTGCTTAATGGAGATTAGGAGGTCGAGGGTTCAAACCACGTGACCCCCTTTTTCATAGGGATTCACAATTGCTTTTAATGCATTAAAAACAAAGTAGCGCCAAATCTAGTTGCAAGATTCTCGTGTGACATGGTGGTGGAGAGGAAAAATAGCAAGGGAGAGGTCATGATTTTTACCCCCACCAACTCCAATTTTGGTAAACCATTCAACCAACCCAAACTCATAGTGGAGAGAGTGTGCCACGTGTCAAATCATGATTGGTTGAAGACTACCATGTGTTAGCCTATCACTGGACCATGTCAACGCCTCATCATGTTGATTGTATGCCATGTGTTGACTAGTCCACATCATCTGACTACTTTGTCGCTATGCCACATCAGAATGCTAACGTCATGCTGATGTCATCATTTTGACTAATCAATTGCTTTTGTCTACAAAGTTTGACCGGCTCTATTTTGCTCATACGAACTCCATTTTTGAAACTGAGTATAGTTCCAGAATCAGCACAATGAGCTCTACAACTTGGTGTCATTTTTTCCTTGTTTCGAGATGATCAATTTTTCACCTTTTTTTCTAGCCCCCTCATTCACCTATTTGAATGGACCTTTGACTGTGCATAACTTTTGCATACGGACTCATTTTGAGCCCATTCAAATTGTGTCAAGACCGTGTCGGCAAGCTCTATGTGATGAAGCTAGTTTCAAGAGATTCTGAGACTATGAAATTTTTAGTTTTCCTGGATCCACCTGGATCATTCATCCCCATTGAGAAGCTTTTGGACCACCAAAAGGTCTATTTTTTATGTACAAAAAATGAGATAGCATTGTTGATACAATCAATCATTCCTCCAACTTTATATTCATCAATATTCATTTTCGCATCCACTATCCACATAGAACTAGCTAATAGAATAATAAGCAACAATACTGAATACAATGAAGTGAAAGAAAAAGTATCAACATGCCAGATCTCCTGAACAAGAACATCATTATAAAATGAATCATTAAAACCCTCTTTTACCACCTTTGGTTGAAGGCTTAAATGTGCTTGCAACTAATCCTCACATTGTGTTATCTGTGACACTTTATCATGATGAGAAATTATTTCGTCTTCATGCTTAATATCACTAGTTTTTACAGACATGAGGGTTAATGCATTTCTTGCATTCATAATCATCTTCAAATGCCTTGTGTTTACAACAGATCTATCATTCTTCATGTGATGAGCTTTCATAGTGAATTCAATTCCATCCTTAAATAAATGATACCTGTTATGTTCCCTGTAGAAAATGGCCCTTTTGTCAAACAAATAAGGACTTCCTAGAACCATCCCACATATGTCAAGCAGAATTACATCTAACTCTACCTCATCTATAAACTTGGATGTGATTGCAAATAAAAGTTTACATTATTTTGACACATATAATCGAGCATTATCAAGCACCCAACCCAATGGATATGGTTTAGGATGAGGTGTTGTTTTTCATCCCAATTGCTTAACAACTTGTTTAGAGATTAAGTTCACTTGTGATCCACTATTTATGAGTGTATCAATCTTGCTTTGTTTTGCAATAGCCCTTATATGAAACAATTCATTCCTCTTACTTTCAACATGTACTTCATTACACTTTGATGAAGAAGTATAGGAACTAGTACTGACAAAAAGAATATTACCTTTGATACCCACAACTAAGATCTTGGTTTTATCATCAAAACTGGATCCGAGATCATGCATGATAGTTATGGTCTTTTGCTTATCCTTTCAATCCTTGAACCATTTCGGTTTTTGATCATGATGCAATCTCCAGCACTTTGTATCTTTGTGCCCTTTCTTCTTGTAGTGTGAGAAATAAGGCTTCTCATCCTCTTTATTTACAGTAGTTGTTCACTGTGATTTCTCTTTCCCTTTCTTGCTTCCTTTGTGCTTACTAGATTCCATCAACAGATTATCATGGTTATTCCTTGAGCTTGTTTCCAAATGGATAGCTTGCACACTAACTTCATCAATGTTAGTTGGATTAAACATAAGTATGGTATGTTTCAAATTCTCATGTAATCCACCTATGTACCTTAAAAAATTTTCTTGTGTGTACAATGGAATGCCCAAAATTAAAGCCCTCTTCCTAAACTCTTGTGTATATTCTTGCACACTTTGTCCTTTCTCTTATCTTAATGATTGCTAGTTCATTACTACTTTTTGCATATGTCCTAATGGATAAAACTATTTCTTAAGTGCAACTATAAACTCAAACCAAGAAGAAATATTTTTTCCATAAAGACTTAGATCCTCTTGTGTTCTACTCTCCCACCAAATTAAAGTTGTGCCTCCTAGGCAAAGAGTAGCTAATTGTATTTTTTGAGAATCCCCAGTAAACTTCTAAATTCTACAATAAAATTCAATTTGTTTTATCCAATTGTAATTTTTTTTTGCATCTAGTTCTCCATTATAGAGTGGCAAATCAAATTTAACATCAAGCTTTAACAAAGGTGTATTATTTTGCACAGGTTGTTTCGAGTATGTGCAAGATCATGATGGGCCAAAAAGTGGCGATATGATGGGTATGTGTGGGGTATGTGGCTGACAACTTTTTTATACTCAAAATTGATGAAACAAAAAGGGTTTTTAAACGAGATTCTCAGCTTTCCACCAATATAAATTATGCTTTACTTTGAATTTAATAAATATTTATTATTCATTTTCTATTTGAATTACGACTAAAGTCCTGATTGATAGGCTGATTAAAAAACAACTATAGCTTTCAAACGTTATCACATTTTTTGAATCCAAAACATGCGTCACATTCTATGCTTCGCATACTATAGGATTTAAAAAAAATGAATTTCATGAAGTTTTGACCAAGTTAAGGTGGTTAGACATACGATTTTTTATATTTTTAAAAGTTGTAATAAAAAAATCATAATTAATTATTTACTTCGAAAAAAATTATAAAAAAATATGCATCACATCGGGACATGAGTCCTCTACTTATACCTAAGATCTTATAAAAAAATATTTTCATTTTATTGTGGTTAGGGTGGTCAGACAGACACCTACTTCTTATTTTTTCCCTGAAATTTAAGTACTACTGCATTGAAATTTCAAATTTTCACCAAATAGATTTTTAAAAAAAAAACCTAGTAGTTTAGAAACTAAATTCAATTTTCTACAGATTCTATTCTTACATATTTTTGAAATAATATATATAACTTATTCAAATTTTTACATCAAGTTGCCTAACTCTGATTTTTTTGAATTTTTCGCCACTGAAGGGCCTATTTTTTCCATGATGATCCTGCACATACCCTCTCTTTTTAGAAGAGTTAGATGAAGAGGAAGAAGAGGATGAAGAAGATGAAGATGATGGAGATGGAGGTTTAGGAGGGTCACTACCACCTCCTACTCCTTTACCTTTGTCATCTTTTGAAGATTCGCCTTCCTCCTCTCTATTCTTGAGTTCCTTTTTCCTCTGTTGCCCTTGCCTCTCTTGGAAAAGAACTTCCACCATAGGCTTCATTTCAAGAAATTCTTTTTGGAAATCTTTCTCATCAAGCTCTGTAGGACTTTTTTCAATTGACATCTCTGCTTGTAGAAAAGTCCTTCATTTTTCGATCTCTGGATTGAACTTGGTAATGCACCTTCTCCTTGATTCAATTTCAACTTGGTTAGCATTCACTTATTCAATTTCCTACAAAAAGGGCTCTAATACCAATTTCATTAGTAATTAGAGGTTTACAAAATAACTTTCAAATTAATCCTAATTGCTTTTTTTCCCCGATCGCAACAGAATTGTGTGACTATGTTGTTTAACCATCGAAATTACAAAATAAGTTCACATTTATATAACTAATTATTGAAATGTTGTAATTAGAACTCAAATAGCGAATTGAAAAATGAAAAGAAATAGAGATAATGATAGATAGAAGATAGAAGAATAAGATAGAAGAGGAGATAACACCAATTGATAATGGAGTTCATCTAATCAGGACTACGTCTCTGGGCCCGCTTCTCAAATAGGATCACTTTATTAATGTTTCCAAGCAATAGAAATGCCTTGTTACAATATCCAAGCTCCAAAACCTGCATAAAATTTCTCACAATCTCCTCTCAACACTTGAAGACACTCAAAAGGCCTTCGTGCTTACAATATTCTCCTCCAAAGAATTATTTCTCCAAGATGAACTTGACCAATAATTTTTCTTCAAGAAAATTCTACCCCTTCAATAAAATAAGACCCCCTTTTATACAAATTTATTTGCTAATATGGGAAAAAACCATATTATTTTGCAAATATACCCATATCTCCTAATTACATGTAATTTTGCAAATCTCCCTTATTTGAAAAAAGATCTCCATAAATCCCCCTTTACATCATAAAAATCCTCTAAAATATCCTATATAATCTTTTAATATCCTTAAAAAGCCTTTAAAAAGACCTTACATATTTGGGTTTACAAATATTTAAATGGCTAACATTAATTCGATCCATTTTTATGGTTTATGAGGATGGGGCTTGGGCCCCTATTTGGTCAGCTCACTGTAGAATGTTAACAAAACAAAAATCCGCCAAATGAAATCCTAAAAAGCATGGGTGGTGCAATGGTTGGGAGTGCTTAATGGAGATTAGGAGGTCGAGGGTTCAAACTACCCAACCCCCTTTTTCATAGGGATTTGCCATTGCTTTTAATGCATTAAAAACAAAGTAGTGCCAAATCTAGTTGCAAGATTATCGCGTGACGTGGTGGTGGAGAGGAAAAATAGCAAGGGAGAGGTCATGAGTTCAACCCCCACCAACTTGAATTTTGGTAAACCATTCAACCAACTTGAGCTCATGGTAGAGAGAGAGTGTACCACATGTCAAATCATGATTTGTCGAAGACTGCCACATGTCAGCCTATCACTGGACCATGTCAACACCTCGTCGTTGCTAATTGGATGACACTTTTCAACTCATGACTTGTCCACATCATCCACTTGCTTTGTTGCCATGCCACGTCAGCATGTTGACATCATCATTTTGATTGGTCAAATCCTTTTTTCTGCAAAGTTTGACGGGCTCTAGTTTGCTCATACGGACTTTGTTTTCAAAACTAAATATAGTTCTAAAATCAGCACGACGAGCTCTACAACTTGGTGTCATTTTTCCTCATTTCGAGACGATCAATTTTCACCTTTTTTATGGGCCCTTGATTCACTTGTTTGACCAAACCTTTGACTGCACATAACTTCTGCATACAGACTCCTTTTGAGCCCGTTCAAGTTGCGTCAGGACCATGTCGGAAAGCTCTATGCAATGAAGCTAGTTTTGAGAGATTCAGAGACTCTAAAATTTTTAGATTTCCTGGATCCACCTAGATCAATAATGCAACTTGCATGACTATGGTACCCTTCTTTTTGTTTGTGACATTTTTCCTTGTGGTGCCTTATTAAAGTTATCAGTAGCTATAACTTTAATATGGTTGAGTGGGAAGCCCACCTAGTGGCATGAATTTTCCCCATAGCCACCTTTGTGTCTGTGAGTGCATACCAACTAGTGTATGTATCTCACCTTTTGGGATTTCTCACCCTACAGATGGTCAGAAGTTCTATGGCCCCAAAGTGAGTACATTTGGGCCTTCTCACCCAGTGGACCGTTATGTGTTCTATCGCCCTAGAGTGAGTACACATTCTCTTTTTCAAACAATTAGCCTAGATCTAATTCACAACTAGTTGGATAAACGATCGAAGATTCATCTAATTCATCTCAACACTTTTGTGTTCCCTTGTTCTTATGCTTAGTTTGCCATGGGATCTTCATCCCGGGGACTTCATCATCCCTCTTGATCATTGTCATTCCATTTTTCTAACACAAATTCATTTGAACCCTCCTCTTAATGTTCATGGCTACTTTAGTGTGATTTTGAAGCAAGTTCATCCTCTCACTAAAGTGGGGGCTAAATGTTTTGTAGAAAAATGGCCCCTTGTCATTTTCATGGCCTTTTAGGTCTTGCTTCATGGTATTTGATATATTTTGCTTTGATTTTATGTTGTAACATGGCTTGAACATGCATATTAGGTACTAAAATTCAAATAATTAATGACATCTTGTGAAGGTGTTGTGAAGTGTTGTAAGGAATTTCTACATTCTTCTAGTCTCTATTTATTGTAATTCGCCTAAAAAACACCTTTTCATCACTAAACAAGTCCTATTTTGAAGTGTTGTAAAGTCTTGTAACAAGATTTCACACTTTTCTAGGCACATCTTCACTATTTATCCCTTTCTCGTGCTTTATTTGACCCCATTATGCCCTCATATGTCTTAATTAAGTGTATTTTTGAATGTTAACCCGACAAATAACATTAAATACAACTTAAATCCCGACACTAATTTTTAGGTCCTAAGTGGGACCCATTCACCATGGGTGGAAAATGAGTCCCCCTTGGCTCCAAAATCAAAAAATTTAAATTTTCCTTTCAGTTTTGTATTCAAAAACACTTGATGTCAGCCTGTGATGAGGTATGAATGGTTAAATAGGGCACAAGTGTGTATAAATATGTGATTTTCACCTCATTTTACAACCCCTACAATTGTTCAACATTCACACATCATACTCAAAGCATTCAAGCATTCTACAACATCAATTGAAGCAATATTCAAGCACTTTGGAGCATCCATTGACATTACTTCAGATTTGCATTATCAAGGGTTTGGTAAGTTGATAGAAATTGCATGTTATTAGTTTATCATTCTCTTTCTTTTCATTGTTTCATTAAGGGTTTGATTACCAAAGTGGGGTTTGACCAAGGAAAACCCCTATTTGCTAACCCTCAACCATTTTCCCCTTATTGCATGTGTGTTTGTAGACCTAGGTATGAAAATTTAACAAGCTTTTTGGTGTTGAAGATTGGTAAACAACTCAACTAGGTGCTTCAAGTCAACTCATTCATATCTCAAGCTTGGAGAAGGTTTTTTGTCTACTTCCTGTAGAACTGACTTTGACAACCTGACAGTCAGAGATTTCCAGATCTGATGTTGCAAAGTTGTCTCCTGATTTTTCATAAATTTGGGGGAGGACTGATTCACCATCAGTGGTAAATGAGTCCCACCTTAGGACTGAAAATCTAAATTTTATCAAATTTTGGATCCCGACAGTCAGAAACCAGTTTCTAACACTTTTTCACCAGTGGGAGGACTAATTTGCCACCCTGGGTGAATAAGTCCCACTGTGAAAATTCAGTGATTTCAGATAGCATTCACAACATTCCAGATTCATCAAATCTTTCCCTTGTGCAGTCTATTTCATCCTATTTCTTTTTTTTTTGCATTATTTCTTCATTTAGTTCATTGTTTGCATATTGCAGTGTGTTTTCAAGCATAGTTTAAATCTTAGTTTTGCATTCAAATTCATTCATTTAGATCACTCAATTGCATTTAATTTACTTCAATTATCTTAGACAACATTCCACATAACATTAATTTGAATGAACCAGTTATCATTTTTGGCCATACCTCTCTCCTTTTAGGTGAAAAACCCTAGAAGAGTTAGAGAAGTCCTAGAGAGCCAAAAATCAATGGTTCAGGTAGAAGGAATCAACTTTCTCTTAGAGCTAGGTTTGGTAGCATCCAAATTGTAGTGGTTTTGAGGGATTTCAAGGGGAGGAGTGATAGCTAAATTCTCTTCCACAAGATAAGAACATATAGGTTTAGGGGGATAGAGCACTAGATGGAAGTGGTATAATCTTAAGATTATCCCTTGGTGGAGTGAAATAAGTGGTTTCTTTCGGTTGTTAGCAGAAACATCAATGACTTTTTTAATGGAAAGCTCAAGAGAAGACAAGAGGAAAAAGAGAAATCTAATTAGTAGATGGTGCAAAAAGTGATAAAAGTAATAACCTTTATATCTACCCTCAAGCGTTAAATATTTCATTAACACTAAACATACATGGTACCAGAGTTCATAGGGTGATATCAATTAATGTACCCACAAATCAATTATTCTCTTCCCGATGTTGATGTTCAAAGAGTGTTCATTGGAAATTTTTAACCTAGCATTAGAGAAGATTTTTTTAATGAAATATTTGTGCTGCACACATTTGTGTATGGATCTTTGTGATTATCATAGTTTGGTTAGTCAATATGAAGAGGTATCTTCATCGAATCCTTTTGGGAAATTTGAATTTATACTCAAAAACAAGTATCAACCATTTAAGAAGAAAAAAAATAACTTTATCAAGATAAGTACATCTCAAACAACCAACCACATTGACCACAATTTGCAACCATAAGTTCAACTCCATACCAATTTAGATCAAGAGATAGACAGTTCACACAAATTCCTAATACCCTTAATTCGATTATATTGTAACTTTAAAGAAAGAACCTAATCCAATTACCTCCAATAAGACATGTGGACACAACTAAACCTGTATCTTCAAACTTCAACCTAAAATCCTTTTTATCAATATCATTGTACACATGGACATGATATAGAATGATGTATGCATATTAAACATCGTGTACAAGACCTCATCGATTCTAATAACATCCAATTGGCTGATTTGAGTGATAAAGGGAATAGGTTCATCGCTCCACCTAACCAAAACTTGAAAATCTTCATCAATCCAATGCCAAACCATTCGTCCAACTTTGTGCAAGCTTGTGATGTTAAGAATGATGATATTAATGTTGATAACGGTGATGATAAGAATGATGATGAGGATGGTCTAGAAAATATGGTCACTCTCATATATGTTCAACCTCATAAGGTCCAAACCACTTTGTTACCTGACATGGCTTTCACCTAGATATTGATGCATCCATACATGTGTGCCTGATTGTCCTCTCTATATCGTCAATCTTATCAATGAAAAACCTACATAAGGAATACTCATTGATCCTATGTGTCTAGATAATGTGATTACTAAGGAATTATTGTATGTTCATGAGCTTTATCAAGATTCTTATGAACAATCAAAAGCATGGTTGAAAACTTATGATGGTTTTTTTCGCTCTATGATAGGTTTGATCACTTTTCCTCTTAAAGTTAGACCAAAAGTATTAGATGTAAATTCTCTATCATCCCAACATCGGACCAATTCCATGTGAAGCTAGGCTACCCATGGGTATGCTCCATGAATGTGGTCCCATCGGTTATTCACAAGTGCATAAAGTTACCTTTTGAACATCAAATATACATAGTGCATCATAGTGGGTTTAATCCTTTGTCTTCCCATGGAAACTTTTCCTTGGATTACTTTTGGCCTCAACCTATGGAACTCGAAAACCTCACGAAGATTTATTTTTTAGGTCACATCAAAAATTTAAGGCAATATGCATAGCAAAAATATCCCTTAGCAACATCCCACTTGAGAATGATAGGTCTATGATTTTTCCTCCTCTCCCACCATTTGTGAATGAACCCATGTTTGAAACACAGGACCTTCCAAGTAACCAAGGAAAATATGTTGGAATTCCTCCACCTATATCATACAAAAGACTAAGAGACAATAGAATGATTCCTTTTGTGCCTCTGAAAACAAAGAAAGTGTATAGACTAAAGAGAGAATGGTTTACCAACCTTAATGGTCCCTTTAGTTCCTCCCCTAAGGGAAGAAAAGAGACCAATGGTCTAGAAACCCACCCTTATAGCATCAAAATTTGAAATCCACACGAGAAGAAACAAGAATGCTAAAGAGTGTAGGTGAAGATTTCGTGCTCTTTCCTGTCAATTGGAAGAAAAGAATAAATCATGTTACATGTAAATCAAACACCTATACAAACAAGTCAAGAAGAATTAAAACTTTCACCAAAATAATAAATTGAAAAAGAAAATACAACTAATATTATCATTAAACCACCCACGGTGATAAATCTGGATGATGAAGATGAAATTGCTAAAATTGATGAACAAGTGCATAATGAGCTTAAATTTTTATTTTCAAATTCTATGAAATTAGATGGTGGAAACCATGATGATCCTCCTAATGAGAGTGACCCACCATGTGTTGAGTTGGGTGATGCTCCTAGTACAAAACTTTTTGTAGTCCCCTTGGCTAGTTGTCTACCTTCCATATATGGTGAGTAAGATTGGTATGCAAATGACCCGCTTTAGGTTGGCTCAATGTGTGGTACTCCATTGTGTTTTCTTTATGTGGTCTTTGTGTTTTCTTCCACATGATGTGATCTCTTGTGTTGTACTTCTTGGTATGTCTTGATGTTTGTGAGTTTTATTTTGATGATCCTTGTTGCTCTATTTGCGCAAAGATACAATGGAAATGAATCTATCATTACATTCCTCTATTTATATCTCCATTATTATTTGTCCTAAAATTTATCTTTTATTTTTATCTTGTGTTTTCCTTTTGGAGATGATACAAGGTGTTGAAACATTTAGGTCTCTTCCATGTTGACCGAAAATTTTATTTGGTTGTTCTCTTTACGTTTCATTCTTCCATTATGTTCATTGTTCCAAGAGTATTTTGGGAATGATGTGAATTTTGAGCTCATTTATATTACGGTAGCAAAGACATATACTAACCTCGGATTTGTGGATCCCTTATGTGTTCACTTTTTTTTTTTTGCATTGCATTTGGGGGCAACCCCTTATCATGACGTAGTTTTATTTGGAAACATGTCATTGGCATAGGGCTTTCCAAAATAAGCTCTCATGTCTTTATCACATGGTATTTATAATTTTTCTGCCTTAAAGCAATTTCTCACATTATTGTGTTTAGTAATTTCCTTAAGGTGGGGGCATACACTGGCATTATTTGCTTCACTTTGTTCACACGTGTTGGACTTAGTGATGCATTGACATTGGAATTATCTACTTCACTTTGTTCATGCACATTGGACTTAGTGATATGTTGACATTAGCATTTTTTTCTTCACTTTGTTCACATGCTTTGAACTTAATGATGTGTTGGCATAGCATCTTGATCATTTTTGTAACACCTTATTAGAGTTTCAGGGGTTATAATTCTTGGTATGGTTATGGGTACACACCTAATGCATATTGGACTTCACTAGACCTTGTGTGCTTCTCATTTTTCTACTTTGTCTTGGGCGATCACTGAGTCAGTAATAGACTTGACTAGCTTGTGGTGCCTTTTGTTTGTGATTCACCTAGAAAATATCAAACTTTGTTAGTTTTTGAGTCATGAATACCTTGGGTGTGGATCATAGCATAACGCAACTTGCTAGCTCATGATTATCAATACCCTCCTTTTACATTTTTTATCTCTAACTAAATCTTCACTTTTAGGCACCTATAGCAGCTAAACCGTGAGGAATTTGAAGATGATGAAAACTAGTGATTTGTGACATTTTGTCTGTAGATTCTAAATATTTTTTTTTTCAAAATTGTTGGAATCAGATTGCGCTTCTTTTTCCATCTCCTTCGAAAAATAGTTTTTTTCAGTACACAACATTTTTAAGGATTGACACTCACCGTATAATGTATAAGTTTTTTTCCATGAAGGATAAAATTTTAATTATTTCAAATTTAGATTTGTAACTTTGATATCTAGTGCTTCCAATTGGTTAGATAGTACTTTATCAAATATTTTTTCCTTAATCAAGTTTTGAAGTCAAACCAATTACAATTCAAACATAGGCAAATTGTATAACGCATAACTTTTTTTGTATGTATCAAAATTCAATTTTTTTTGTTGGATCAAGGACTTCAATATCTAGTGCACTCCTATTTTTAACAAAAAAAAATTGATAATCTACTATTTTTCCACATGTGTAGAACAGAGAGCTTGATTTTCGGTGAAAAACCTATGTTTAATAAAACTAAAAAAAAAATACATAATAAAACCAAAACATATTAAAAAATATATTTGTTGGATAGATCATTTTGATGACTACCATCATCCAGTTGGGTCTGTGAAGTCTCCTCCATTTTCATCCTCAACTTGAGCTTTGAAATGCAAAATTCTGGACTATTTTTGTGCTAGAGGGTGAGAAGGTGGGAAAAGGGGGTTTCAGGCGAACTAGGGGGGGTTCAAGCGAACCACCTTTCAAAAAGGGTTTCCTTTGGTTTTTTTGGCGGGAATGATGGGAAGTTCATTGAATGGGTTCACTCGAACCCTGGTCCATTAAAACCATCTTTTGGTTCATTCAAACCTATTAGTTCATTTGAACCCCAAAAATGAAAATTTTTGGCATGGGATCATTGTTTTCAAATTTTCCTTCCTCACTTCAATTATAAACCACTTTTGTGGGTTCACCTACTCAAGTTGGTTTTCTATGGGATATTCAATCTTGGGGGCTTGTGCACTCCCCCTTGGTCCTTTATCATCCTATCTCTTCAATATTTGGACACTCAGACCCCACTTGACATATTTCTACTTCAATTTGATTATGAGCATAAGTTTATGCTCTCACTAAAGTGGGGGCTAAATTTTTCATTGTAAATTGTCAACCTTGACAATTTCACACTTTTTCTCCCTCCTAAGTTATTAGACCTAATTGAGCACCTAATTTCCTAAATTATGCATTCCATGGTCCATTTTTAATAATTATGCATTCCATGGCCCATTTATGGGTTGGTTGAATCACCTTTCAGGTTGTAAGTCAAGCATATATATTTTCCAAATCCATCAAACCCTCATTCACAACCATATCATTCCATCCTCATATTTATTGATAAGTAGAAAAATTTATCAAACCATAAAGAGTGCAAATCTCCAAAGGATAGTTTCCATTTTTCCATAAAAAAATATGTGTGTGTATATCTATTCAGATTGAAAACAAGAATATAAATTCATTTATTGGACTTTTATCTTCACAAGAAAAACATATAATTAAATAAATAACATCTTTGTCTCCTGCTCCTCTCTCTCGCTCCTCTAGTTTGAATTGTCTACACACATGGTAGACTCTATGTTGGGGGTACTCCAAGGTCCTCCCCTGTCCTCTTCTGACCATATTCTTGCCATAACACATTTTGTGTCGACATCCTCAGGGGTCTCTCATGTGTTTTCCACTGCTGGGGATCCCATGATTCTTGGTCAGCCTACTGTAGAAATGCATATGATCCCTATCACTCTAACTTTAAAGGGATGGAAAGACATGTTGACTAACTTGAGCTCAACTACTAAGAGTTCCTTTCCTTTCCCTATGGAAAAGATATATGTCTTGGGAACTGAATTCTCTATCCCTGAAGCTATTATCAATAGGATTGCTTCTACCATGGAGAAAATGGTGGTCAGAAAATTCTTCTCTTTTTAGCCCTCTATCGATATGGTTAGGAGATGGGCTTCTGTGAAATGGTGTTTGAAGGGCAATGTGAGTGTTTGTAGCATGGCCGGTGGACTCTTCATTTTCAATCTCACGACTTAGGAGGGTTTAATTTTTTCCACCTTATTTTGGACTGCAAGTCCATGGTTAGACACAACCCCAACCCTAGTGAACCTTTGGAGGAGGTCCCCACTAACAGCTACCCCTTTGAATCTGATATCCTTAAAATCATTAAGTCCCCGACGACTAAGGTTGGGCTTGCTGACCTTGTGATCTTGTTGGATTTTCCTGAGGATTCAGACTCAGTTTACTCTTCTTTGGAGCTCAATGGTTCCTCTCAATAATGTTATAGTGTGTAAGTCCTTGTTTCTTGGCTCTGGAGTGTTGTTGGAGACTGGGGTTGCTATGGAGAAGCTTCTTTCCCCTAAGCTTATGGAAGTCAAGGAAGGAAAGATTTGAGAAGGGATATATTGAGATGGATGTTGTGCCTCAGGCTCAAACTATGGAAGAAGAGTTCTATTCAACTCCTAAGAAGAAGGATAAACAAAATAAAGTAGATGTGGGAGGTTAATCTAAACCTGGTAGACCCAATCAACAACAAACTAGGAATAGAGAGACGGTATAATAAATTACGATAGGTAAATAGAGGACATTAGAAGTGCCCTCAAAGAAAGCTTCTAAGTGACGGTCCTTTCATGGAATATGAGAGGGTTAAATAGCCCCCACAAGTAGTTGGCCCTAAAGAATTATCTTTTGGAACACAAGATTGACATTTTTCTTTTACAACAAACCAGGATAAAGAAAACTAATTTTGAACCCATAGCTAGGTATATTTGGTCAAATGCCCTTTTTTCCTATGTGATGCAGATGGGGATTTGGGTGGGCTATCTATGATGTGGAATATGATTAGGATAAATGGTTCTGAATTATTCCAATGTAGGAATACTGTGGGTGTCAAGTTCTCCAATGTTGGGGGTTCTTGGCTTTTTATCAACATTTATGCCCGTAATATTAGGAATGCAAGGAAAACCCTCTAGCAGGAATTATCTGATTGGATTCTAGATAATGTGGGAGCCTGATGGCTAGTGGCTAGTGACTTCAACTCCCCCCTATACCCATCGGATAAGTGTGGAGGTCTGATTTATTACTCTTATACCATGTCTGATTTGGTTGACTTCTTGAATTGTATCGGCCTAGTGGATATTGACTTGCAAGGCCAGTATTACACTTGGTCTAATAGATGCCTAGGGGTTGGTTTGATTCAGGTTCATCTTGATAGATTCTTTTTTTCTCCCAATTGGACAACCTTACTTAATGCTAATCTTCTGGATTTTCCTCGGATTATTTTGGACCACAATCCTTTGTTGTTGGTCCTAAATGAGCACACTATTGTGGGTCTATTCCCTTTTCCTTTTGAGATTATGTGGAACTCCCATCCAAATTTCAAGAATAATATTGTTGCTTGGTGGAATGTCCCTATACATGGTTCCCCTATGTTCAAGATTTTCCACAAGCTCAAACACATCAAAAATATGGTCAAGGGGTAGAACAAGCGGGTGTTTGGGGATGTGTTTCATCAAAAAAAAATTGGCTAATAGTCTCTAGGAGATACAAAAGAGGATGGAGGATGGAGATATCAATATTCAAATGTATCAGTAGGAGAGGGATGAGTGCATGGAATGGGAAAAAAATTTGAAGAAAGAAGAGTGTTCTGGAAGGAAAAATATAGAATTCAATGGTTGGCGGAGGGGGAGTCGAATATGTCTTTCTTCCATGTTTTAGCCCTTAAGCATAGGAAAAGGAATAAGATAAAAAAGTTGAAAAATGAGTCAAGGGATGTTGTTACTACTCCCATTCAGATTTTTCTTTTAGTTGTTGGTCATTTCCAATGAGCTTTGTTGACTCTTGTCGAGGCTCCTAATCTGGCATTGGATCTACTGTTGAAACCCCTTCCTAATCCTATCTCTTGGGAGGATAATTATTCTATTATGGGGATGTTACTCCTGAGGAATTTTGAACTGTTGTGTTTAGTATGGGTCCTTATAAGGCCCCTAGACTCAATGGTTTCCCTTGTATTTCTTCCAGATCTTTTGGGATGTTGTGGGGGACATTACTCTGGCAATAAGGGATTTTCGCAATTCTAGCAAAATACTCAAATAGTTGAACCACACCTTCATTTCCCTTGTCCCAACAATTGATGAACTGTAGACCATGGCTAGTTTCTGCCCCATCATCCTTTGTAACATTGTTTATAAGATCTTTTCCAAAATGCTAGTGAACGGCTTGAAAACGTGCTTCCGAATAAAATGATAAGCCCAATTCAAAAAGGATTTATTTTGGGTCACCATATTTTGGATGCAACTATTACCACTCCTAAAAATTTTCATTCTATGGATAGGTGCATCAATGCTAGTATGGTGTTTAAGCTTGATATTTCTAAATCTTATGGCAAAGTCTTGTGGAAATTTCTTCCCAAAGTCCTTGATAAGTTCAACTTCAATCAAAGGGTGATCAATATCATTATGGAATGAATAACCAAAGTGAAGTATTTTGTTCTGGTCAATGGAGTGCCCCATGGTTTCTTTGCGGCTAGGAGAGGTATTAGACAGGGTGACCCCCTTTCCCCCTATTTGTTCATAATGGTTGTAGATGTTCTAAGTAGGAATTTTGCTCGAATGTTGTTAGAGGGCTCCATCAAAGGTGTCAAGTCGGCCACCACTCTTGACCCGGTTGTCATTCAAAAATTTATGGATGACATTATGTTATTTGGGAAAGCCTTGATTGTGGAAGCTAAGAAATGGAAAATTTGTCTCAATCTTTATGCGGCTTGTTCAATTTAGTGCATTAATTATAATAAGAGTATGATCTATTTCTTTAACTACACTCTTGGTCCACAAGATTGTGTGACTGATGCTTTGGGTTGTGCAAGTGCCTCTCTTCCTTCAGTGTATCTAGGTCTCCCTCTCACTATTAAGGAAGTCACTCCCAATTTCTAGAATATTGTCCTTGAAAGGATTCAAAGAAATCTTGCAGGGTGGAAAGGTTCGATCCTGATTCATGTTGGTAAACTGCAACTCCTTACTACTTTCCTTCAAGGGATTTTGATTTACTTCCTTTCTATGTTCAAAATTCCCAATTACATTGCTAAAAAAAATTAAAAGATCTAGAGAGTATTCATCTAATCTGGTATTGAGGAAAAGAAGATGTCTCTTGTCAGTTGGGATAAGGTGTTCCTTCTTATATCTAGGGGAGGGTTGGGCATTAGGAGAGTCCAATCTACCAATAAATCCTTGTTGTCCAAGGTAGGGTGGGACCAGTTAATGAATAAAAAAGACTGGTGTAGGATAATGAATGCTAAATACCTTGGCAACTGTCCCCCTAATTAGGTGCATTTTGAATGATCACCCTCGTGGATCCTTGGTTTGGAATAATATCTACAAGATGAAGAAGCTTCTTCAATTAGGTCTGAGATGGAAACTTGGTAGTGGTAGTTGTATTCATTTCTGGGAAGACCCTTGGCTATTTGACTCTCCATTGTCCTTTTTTGAGTTTAAAAACCTGATGGATCCTATGATTCTTTTCTTTGGTAGGAATGTTTGTGACTACCTTCATGGTCTGTTGGGAGTTAGGAGATGGAAATACTTTGGCTTATGTTGCCATCTTTCCTCAGACCTAAAACAACTGGCGAATTCCTTATAGGAGTTACTCTCATTATCTAGAATCCCCATATCAGATGTCGAGTATGATTTCTTTTGGTCTTTGGAAAGTAAGGGTAACCTTTCTATCAAGATGGCTTACAATTTGTTGATGGACAAGGGAACTCAAAGTAGGATTTGGAAACAGGTTTGGAATCGAAACTTGATTCCAAAAATAAATTTCTTCTGGTGGACATCTTTTCACAATAGAACACTAACCCAAGATAACCTAAGGAAAAGGGGCTTCCTAATCCTGAATAGATGTATGTTATGCAAAAATAATGAAGATTCAATGGATTACATGTTATTGCATTGTCCATTTGTTGTTGATGTTTGGAACCTAGCCTTCCAAAAGTTGGATACTCACTAGACCTTGAATAAGGATTTGAAATCCTTTATTGAAGTATGGACTTGACCATTTCAACACCCTCTCCCCATGGAGATTTGGAGACAAGTCCCCCAATCATCTACTACTGCCTATGGAAAGAAAGGAACAATCAAATTTTCAAAGACACTGAGAGGAGCCCTAAGAAATTTTATTGCATTAGATCCAAACTTATCTCTAAAAGTATCTCCCTATTCACTTGGAAAACCCTAGATTATAATGCCCCTATTGAATGGGATATCGAAATGGAAAAATCTTGGAACATAAAACTTGAGACCAACTTCGTTGATAACCCTAAGTCCCTAGCTAGAAAAAGCACAGTTTGGATCCCCCGAGGATTGGGTTGGTTTAAACTAAATTTTCATGGTGCAGCCAAGGGGAACCCTGGTATAGCCAGTATTGGTGGTGTTATAAGGGATGAAAAGGGAAACTTGGTTGTTGGGTTTGTTGGAGGAATTGGCATTCAATCTTCTTTGATGGCTAAGTCATGGGTGTTGCTCAAGGGCGTCAAGATTGTTGTCACTCTGGGCATAAAATTTTGCACATTGAAAGGGACTCTAAGATTGTGATTGACTCTATTAATCACGGTCGGTTTCATGGTTGGAACATTGGGGATATCTTGTTGGACATAAATTTATTGATTTAAAAATTAGAAAGTACTTACTCACACCTATCAGGAGGGTAACCAAGTGGCCAATGGTTTGGCCTACTTGGGCTCCACTTGGAATCTATGCAAATGTTGGAAAAGGATCGAGGCGCTACCAAAAAATATACAAGCAATAATCCTTGTGGAATAGAAAAATATAACCATTCAATGATAGAAAAAAATACTAATTCTAGTGGGTACAGGTGGCACTACATGTCAAGAACTTGGGTGATGAGGACTAGGCCAAGTGAGATGGCGATTTTAAAGGAGGATATCAATGGTTATTTTATTTCATAACTATGTATGGTGGGTTCCTTGGCCTTTATGGGCTATCTTTTCAAATGTAGTACATATCCCATCAAATCTATGAGAATGTGTGCAATGTCATGTTTATCACCAACTTACTTGATAATTCTATTTTAATCAACCTAATGATGAGCATAAGATTTTATGAGGTGTACTTAAGAAATTCAAATTTTGGCCTCGCAGCTAAAAGGCCTGGGAAAATATGTAAATTCATTGGCACTTTTGTGCATGATGGGTATTAATTATTCAGTTTTCATTATCATGGCTTATTTCCTTAGCTTATGTACTTAAGGGATGATTATGGCCCCGTGGAGTTGGTGTCATTGGGAATGACCACTAAATCGTGTAAATGTCTAATAGATTTAAATGCACCTTACTATCCCAGGTGGCTTGGTAATGATGTTTTAAGAAAGGGTAAATTCACCAACGACAAGTCCATTTGTTGGCTAACTTTATTTCTTTGGGCCAATTTTTGTGTATTGTGGGTCAAGATGGGTGGTGATAGGGTCAAGACTAAGCCTGAAAACTTTGGCGCGGTTCACAAGGACCCCATAGCTTGGAATATCTGCATGGAGGGAGGTTTGGTGTTGCTTTTAGAGATTCTGGTCAGCCATGATGAGAAAATTTTGGCTCAATTTGTTGGTTTGTGGAAGGATAGGCGTGTCACCATGGGAGGCATTTCATTTGAGGTTAATGAGGAAGTGATTGGCAAGGCAATAGGTCTCTCCTATGATGGAAAGAACTACAAAAATCAAACCAAAACACAAGACTTGGAGAGTCTCAATTCCTTCTTCAAGGACAATGAGAAGCTAGTTAAAAAGAAGTTGGATTTTGACCGTGAGGCACTACCAAAACCCTTGGACAAGGTGTGTCTTGCTCTTATGAAATATGTTACTTTAGAAGGTAGATATAAGGTTTTTTACTTTTACCATCTACCGCTGCTAAACCACCTATGACACAAAATGATCCCCAACTTTCCCTTCTTTCTACTGACCTCCCTAGAAAATTCAATCAAAGAATCCCATGATGCTACTGCTCCCAATCCTGATCTTCTGCCTCCCCTGCTGTTACACCAGGGCCTAATCCTTAGGCTCTATCACTTCCATTTTTCCTTGTGCCCTCCTAAACCAATCTCAGCTATGTGTGTGGAGGAATTGGAACCACCTAACCTTTCCTCTGATAAACCATCCCCTGCTACTTCAATGGATCCTAAGAGGAAAAACCCCACTAACTCATTTGACTACAAAATATGATGAAAATTTCTGACAAAAGATGTACAATTAGATGAATCGTCGGGTACATGTGTACTTAATGTGTACTTTTTCAAAAAAAAAAATTGTTCCCAATGTTCGTCGAATTTTCAATTAACAGTGATTTTCATCGAAATTACGACAAATTTTCGTCAAAATTTTGACGAACAATGATTTTCGTCAAAATCGTAGAATTCTATAATTTTTAAACATTCTCTATGCCCCTCCTTTCTTGGGTGCTAGAATTGGTAGTATTGCACATGGAATGAAACTTTATTTTGCAATCAATTCTTCAACAATTATGCAACTTTCTAGTTCAATTCCTCATTTTTATTTGGTGTCAACATATGCGTCACTTTATTAGGTAAACTTTCTCCTTAAATTAGATACATATTATGACTTCTCTCTAGTGAAAATATTTCTAAAAAACTATTAAAAATAATATCAATATACTATGTCAACAAGTTATAAAATGAGGATGTACTCTTGAATTTTCTTCTCCCACTTTTGTGTCATCTTCTTTTCTCGTAAAATAAAAAATAAATTATTTTATTTCTTCACATTCTTAGGAATTTCATGCAATTTACTAACATTACTCTTGCAATATCAATAATTCATTCACCACCCTCTTTCAATGGTAGAAGTACATGTTTCACTTTATCTTTTGTAAATTATGTTGTTATTTTATCAAATTATTGTTAGTTAGAGGGATGAGTCAATTGTATTGGTGTATTTTATTATATAGATTAATACAAGTTTGAGTCTCTTTTGTGGTGGATTTTTGACCCCAAGGATTTCTCCATGTATATCTAATGTTCATATGGTTTTCTTACTTGTGTTTACTTCATTGTTTTAATGGTATATTTTATGGTTACATATAACAAACATATTTAAAATATTATTGGTTAATTTTATTATTGTAGCATTTATCCTATTTTTTATTATTTGGTATTAGATATATAAATTGATTACAGAGGGGTTCCATTATCTTAGTTTTATAGGTTTTTTGTGGTTGTAATAGGATAATTTGATTTAGTGGTTTTGTAGAGTCATTTTGGCAAAGACCATGGCAAGCACATCCTCTTTAAAGGTTGAGAATTTTAATGGCTTCAATTATGATTTTTGGAAACTAAAAATGGAGGATCCCTTGGAATAAAGAGATTAATGCACAAAAAAGAGAGGCATTCTAGTTCACTGAAAGAAGCTTGAAAAGAAGGATCAAAGAACCATACAGTTGTGTCTCTCTAATTCCATTCTTTTGAATATTTTTTAGGAGACTATTGCATATGATTTATGGAGAAGGTTAGGTAAAATTTATTAAAAACAGAGTCTAGTAAATAAGTTATAAAGTTAAAATGAAAATTATATTAATTGAAAATGAAGGAAGGAAACTCAATTTTTTAGTGTTTTAATGATTTTAATATTTTTTTGATTCAAATACCAAGTATAGATATTAATATTGATGAAGAGTATGAGTGTGTTTTGTTTCTATGCTATTTACTTGAATCATGGGAAAATATAACGGTTTCAATTAGTGGTTACACTGTAGAAATTAATATGGATTCTCTTGTTGCTACTTTTCTCGGTGAAGAATTGAGGTGGAAATCCATATCTAGTTTTTTGGCTCTAAGGATGCATTGTATATTTGAGGTATTTCCAAAGATATTGGTGGAAAGAAAAAGGGGGATAAAGATAGATCTAAACCTAAGGAAAAGTATAAAATATTTAGTAAGGGCAAGCACAAATGTTGGACGCATGTGAAATAAGGCTATTTGGAGAAGGAATGCATAAATAAGAAAAAAACTATCGATGATTCCTTCATAAAATATTCTCTGATTATTAAAATGATGTTTTATTTATTTCTATTATCATTGTTCATGGTGACTTGTGACTTGTTGATTTAGGTGCCTCATATCACATGACTCCTCACAATAAGTGGTTTTATCATTATAGATAATACAATGGTGGTGAAGTCTTCTTTTTCAATAATAGTTCACATAGGATTACTAGGAAAGGGAAGATAAAAGTTGTATACAATGATGGGGATAGTAATATCATAGTTCTTACATGAAATTTACTTTCAATTTCTAGGTTGAATGATTTTGGACTACGTGCAACATTTGAAAAGAGTGGTTTGAATTTGGAGATAATGAATCTATTTCTAGCTAGTGTCACTTGGTGTGGTACCTTATCTAAATTAGAAGCATTTTATATTGCAACTTTTCCTATGTTACTAGAAATGTTTATTCATGTATGTTATGGCACCACTAGTTAGCATTTTATTCATGTTTAGTCTTTATCTATAAAATAATTTAATCATTTTATTTAATTATCTTATGCACCCAATATGAATACCCTCCTTTGCTTGGTAAATCATGGAGTGTAATAGAGTTATACACACTCTTGTTAATGGTCCATATATACTTATAATTTATTAATTAACTTTGCTTGGTATGGTGTCTCAAATATCCTTGGGTATTTATACTTAGAAATCTTATAGAATTATAGGAAAATAACCTAGAGTACTAATAAGTACAAATGATTCGCTTATATTATTCTATATCATTCCTACTTTTAAACACTTTAGCATTTCGCTTCATCACCCTTGGGTTGTGCAAGCTCAGGCTATACTACTTTACCAATTTGTAAATTTTAATTATGAGGGTGAGGTTGTGACCATTCCATGGCATTCATGCACACCTCTCCAAAAATTGGATAACTTCACAATAAATACACTTATTTACAAACCTAAACAACTGCCATATGAGATACATGATACACTTTTTAACTTGTTTAAATATTTTAAAGAGAAAAAACTATAATTCATAAAATTGATCCCTCACCGACAAATATTTCATTAGAATTGATTACTATAAAAACTAGGTTATCTATACAAAATTTTACGATCCCTAGTTTCCTCTCCCATTTCCAAAACTAAATAATTGTTATAAGAGGATTTAAAATAAGAATTACCTCTAAAACTAATAAAATATATACCTAAGCATCTAGAAAACAATAGCATAGGGATAAGAAGGTTGAAAATCATATGCAAAAATCTTTCAAACCAATTGTTATAAATATTGATGTACCAAATAAGATAATATAAAAGGATGATAAATAAACACAATTTTTATCCAAAATTGAAAATAAAACCCTAATATTTTACTAAGGGACCTACATTACAAAGTGATTTGGTCCCATACCAATCTCCTATGATTGATAAGCATGATTTCATTATTGGTGATTGGGATGAAGATCACCTTTTTGTGCAAGAAGACTATCCAAATATAAGGGTTCAAATCTATTTCCTTCTTACATGACTTTCTTTTATTTTATTTTATTTTATGTTTGTGATGTTCTTGTATTCCTGGTTAGCACATGAATGACACAAATATACCTTTAGTGATGCATGTTGACACAAGTGACTATGAATATTTACATTTGGTTCACATCACTTATTTTTTCTAGTGTTAGGTATTTTGTGTGTTTTTCCTATGGATTTGAGATGATACAAGGTTGTGGAGTACCTCACAAAAACTCTCATTATGTTGACCAAAAATATATCTTGTTTTTATTTCTACTTGTATTCCTTTGGCCTTTTGATAGATCAACAATGATTGTGTTTCTCCTTTCAATTATCTCATCTTTTGATGTTGTTTATCCTATTCTTGATTCTTGCTTATTATGTTATTTATTTATTTTTCTCTTTCTTGTTTTACTTTTTCCTTTTTGATTGTTCCTTTTTTGTTGTCCTTCTCCTTCCTATACATTTAATATATTCTCCTTTCACATTTCACTTTTTATGTTTTCTTACTTTATGTCATGGAACTTTCCATTTTTTCTCCTCACTTGGGTGAATTATCTTTTGCACTACCCTAATTCTCCTTCTTTTATGCTTGTGATGTTCTCATGTTCACAATTAGTATCCTATTGATCAAAATCAAACAAAATCCAAATTCAGGACCTTTAAAAATAGTCCATGCATTCATCATACCCATTAGCATCTATTTCCATCTAAGGCAACCAACCATGTACCTCTACCATTACCAAACTTCTTAATCACTGAAAACATCATCATTTTAATAAAAATAAGCCAAGAACAGGCCCCTATTATTCTATTTTTTTCAATTTGGGTAAGATTTGATATTTTGCAAAAAATCAAAATAACGTGCAAAGGATCCTATTATATTTTATTTTTCTATAAAAAATAATAAAAAACTAAGGCATTTATCCTATATGCCTATTCAAGATCAATGGGAAGCCTAGGCATCTTAAACTTAGGCAAAACACAAGTTCAAGGTCATCTATTTGATTTTTTCCCAAGGGAATGAAATAAATCAAATCACAAAACCTAAGTTCTACCTACATGCCAAGGTAAATGCAAAGGCACAAATGGCATAGATCAGTATTTGATTTTTTCTTGAAATAATGTGATAAAATCATAATTTCAAGTTAGGGCGAACTTACAAACCCTAAAAAAAAACTATTGGATTCTTGACTCATCGGCTTCATTCACATCTCCAATATTTTGGAAGAAAACATGCTCTACACAAACGACCACCATTGGAGAGTTAGGGTTTGACCTTAGGGGCTCGATTCTTCACTATCTTTTGCTACTTTTGGGTCGATTCTTTTTAGGAATTCAGTGGTAAGTTATTTTTTGGTCATTCTATGGCATATTGACTTCATTTCGAAGGGTTTTTTATGCCTCTTTATTGTGGCCATTGTACATTTTTCTAATGTATTCTATCTTGTCTTCTCTATCAACGTTTCCTCCATTTGGGGATAATGCTTGAAGAGTTTCTGAAGATTATTGCCAAGGCATTTGAATGCATTTTCCAACAGGTAGCTATTCCCATTCGAGCTCTGTATTCTCCCCCAATTTCTACATGATATTTATGCCAAAGGCATGTCACTCTTTGAGCTTTCGAAGCTCTTTTTAACAATTGACGGTTGGAAATCATGGAGGTGCTTGGAAAGGTTCTCCATCCATCCACAGCCATTGATCGTTTAACTCTCCTTCCAAAATATCTGACTTCTGTTAATATCTTCCCTACTTTCATGACCCTTTTATTAGTGACATCAACAAAGATTTGTGTAGAATCTTGAGGTAAGTCACATTTTGTTATGAAATAACTTGCACAATGGAAGAATATGATATGAAATATGCTGCAAATACTTGATAATAACTGAGAATAACAAGCCACTTCGAGGGGGAAAACCTCCAAATATCTCTAATGAGAACACACTTCACAACTTGATGATGAAATAAGACTCACAACCTCCTATATATACCTATTTATGCCAAGGATATCACCAAGGCCGACTTAGACACACCTATATAAGACTTAGGCCGACCTAAACAACTAAATAACAATATACTAATGATAATATGACTTAATAGAGAGTTAAGATAGCCACAAGCCGACTATTCATAACTTGATGTACAATAATATTAAGAGCGTAGCATGCCCCCCTTCTTCAAAGAAGCATTGTCCTCAATGCTAATCAAGTTTGGAAACTTTTGAATGAACTCCTCATCTTCCCATGTGGCATCTTCAACTGGTAAATTCTTCCATTGGATGAGATACTCAGATAGTTTCTATTCCTAGCTTCTTTGTCGTGTTTGACTTGAATGCACTGGTTCAAATGATTCTCCCTTCTTCATCCAGCTCAGGAAGTGTTGTTTGAGTGGGAATATTATGCCCAATTACCTTCTTCAAACAGGAAACATGAAAAACTGGATGTATCTTTGTTGTAGGTGGCAACAAGCTTGTAGGCAACACTACCGATCTTCTGCATGATTTGGTATGGACCATAATACTTTGGTGACAACTTATTATTCTTTCTTTGTTGCTTTAGTGAGATTTGCTTATAAGGTTGCAATCGCAAGAAGACCCAATCCCCAACTTCAAAACTTCTTTCACTACGATGTTGGTCTCCGCCTGTTGTTTCATTGATTTTTGTGCCATGGCTAAATTCTCCTTGAGTCCTGAAAGTACACATTTGTTGATGAAGCAAGTGGTCTTCTGCACGAACTCTTGGGGACACCTTAATTGATGATGTGATGGAAGGAGGATGATACCATAAAGTGCCAAAAATGGAGACATTTTTGATGAGCTATGAAAAGAAGTGTTATACCACCATTCCGCAAGTGGTAGCCAATCTACCCATTGGGACTGTTTTCTCTGAAGTGAAACAACGTAGATATCCTTCCAAACACTTATTAACAACCTCGTTTTCCCATCTGATTGAGGGTGGTATGAAGAGCTAAGAGCCAATTGAGTACCCAAACATGAGAATAAATCTTTCCAAAGTGACTAGTGAAGATAGGATCACGATCACTAACAATAACTTTAGGTGTACCATGTAGCTTTTGGATATTCTCCAAAAAAGCTCTAGCCACTGCACTTGCTGTAAAAGGATGTGCTAATGCGATGAAATGTGCATATTTAGTGAGCCTATCAACCACCACCATGATGACATTATGACCTTTAGATTTGGGAAGCCCTGTGATGAAGTCCATGGATATCTCTTCCCAACGCTGGCTAGGAATAGATAAGGGTTGCAAGAGACCTGGTGCCTTAATTGTCTCCCCTTTATGCCTTTGACACACCAAACATTCAGCCACAAATTTTTGAACATCACCCTTTAGCCCTTCCCAAAAGAAATCTTGCTTGACTCGATGATATGTCTTCAAAAATCCTGAATGACCACCCACTGGAGACTCATGTAACTCTGTGAGAATCTTGATTTTAAGGTTGAATTCTTGCCTCTTTATACCAAAGAGTATCTCCCTCCCAAAAAAACTTATTTGAACTACTGGATCAATTTTTAATTTTTCGATAGATGCTTGTCACAACATCATTTTTCCACTCTGCTTTGGCTTCCTCCACCCAATTTTCTTGTATATATTGAAGGGCACACAATGGGCTTCATCTTTCTCATCCTTCCTTTGAAAGTGCATCTCGCTACAATATTTTCTTTCCCTTTCTTATATACAATCTCAAAGTCATATCCTAACATCTTAGTGACCCATTTTTTGTTGCTCTTCAGAAGATAGTCATTGTTCCAAAAAATATTTTAGGCTATCATGATCTGTCTTAACCTTGAAATGTCTACCCAATAGATAAGGCCGCCATTGTTTCACTGCATGGAGTATTGCTAGCATTTCCTTCTCATAAATAGGTTTTAATAGATTCTTACCTTTTAATTGACGACTCTCAAAAGCAATTGGTCGACCTTCTTGCATAAGCACTGCTCCTATCCCATTTCCAGAAGCATCACATTCCACAATGAATTCCTTGGTGAAGTCAGGAGTGGCAAGTACCGGAGTTGAACACATAGCCTCCTTCAATCTCTCAAATGCTGTATTGGTAGATTCATTCCAATGAAAAGAATCCTTCTTCAATAGAGTGCTGAGAGGTGCTGCTATACTACCATAATTCTTCACAAATCTTCTATAGTACCCTGTCAATCCCAAGAATCCTCTCAGTTTCTTAATGGTTTTTGGAATAGGCCATTCCATGATAGCCTTAATTTTGTTAGGGTCCACCTTTACTCCTTCATGTGAAACTATGTGTCCCAAATACTCCACCTCTGTAAGACCAAAAGCACACACTTGGATGGCTTAGCATAGAGTTTATGATCTTCAAGTATTTGTAATGCTTGGTCCACATGTTGCAAATGTTCTTCCCAAGTCTTGCTGTAAATCAATATATCATCAAAGAATACTAATACAAACTTTCTCAAGAACTTCTTAAAAATGGAATTCATCAAACTTTGGAATGTAGATGGTGCATTGGTAAGACCAAATGGCATCACCAAAAATTCATAATGACCCTCATGAGTCCGAAATGCTGTCTTACAAATATCCTCCTCCTTAATCCGAATTTGGTGATAACCAGATCTAAGATCTAACTTGGTAAAAAACATAGCTCCATTTAATTCATCTAACAAATCATCAATGAATGGAATTGGAAACTTATCTTTAATGGTGTACATGTTGAGCACTCTATAATCTAGACACATGCGCCAAGTATCATCCTTCTTACGCACCATCACCACGGCGAGGAGTAAGCACTTTGGCTATGCCTAATGATTCCTCCTCTAGCATCTCTTCAACAATTTTTTCTATCTCACTCTTTTGTATGTGTGGATACTTGTAAGGCCGATGTTCGGTGGTTGGCTCCCTGGGACTAACTGTATGGCATGATCATGATCCCTCTTAGGAGGAAGTCCTTTAGGCATATCTCCAAGAACAACTGAGTGACTATCAATTATAGCTTGCAAATCTGGATGAGGAGTAATAGATTGAGACTTCTAATGAACATAGTTGGGCCACAAATCCATCCACTCCTTTCTTAAGCAACTTTTGCATTTGATGAGAGCTTACCATTGGAGAGATTTTTCCTTCAACCCCCTTAGCTCTACTAGCCTTCCTTCTGATTGAAATCTCATGAATAGTTCTTGGAAGTTCATCTCAATTGTTCCTAATGTAGTAAGCCATTGTACTCCCAAAACAATATGCACCCATGGATATCATACATTGGGGTATCAAGTTGATAATCTCCCATGGATAATTTAATGCTATGAACTTCCCTAACAACTAACTGTACCACCATCCTGCAATCAAAACCAAACTCGGAGTTGATATATGAAACAATTTAGACGAGTAGCTAACTTTTGTTGATGAAATTATGAGTACTACTGATTCGATCAACATTGTTACCTTCTGCTTCTTTAGGAACCCCACCACCTTGAAAGTTTGTGGAGCACTGAAACCTGAGAGTGCATGACAAGAAATGATTGGTTGAGAATCATGTGATTCCTCATTTGACTCCCTTTCATCTTCTAGTATGGGTTCCTCCTCTTCTTCCTCATTGGGACCCTCAATATAAAACAATTTCTTTTCACTACATTTATGTCCTCGACTGTATTTGCTATCACAATTGAAACACAAGACTTTTGCTCTTTTCTCCTCAATTTGTTGTGGAGTCAACTTAGTAGGTTGTGTTGAATATCCTTTCTCTCTTGTCACATTAGCCCCTTGCTTCTTAGGAATCAAATATTTCTCCTCTACCCTGCGTGCTAAGATAAAAGACTCATTTATGGAACTAGGGCTAAACATGCGTACCTCATGTTGAATGTGATCCTTGAGACCCTCAAGAATAAATCATTCAAGTTTTCCTCCGTAATTGAATCCACCCTTAAGGATAGATTTTTGGAATTGCTGAATATAATCCTTAACGATCCTGTTTGTTGAAGTTTAGCTAGCTGGTGAAGAAGTTGTCTGTGATGCTGTGCTATATTGTGCTTGGAGTTCCTCTGTAAAAATTGACCATGAGATGGTGAGCCCCTTTTTACCTCGATGAGTGCAAAGCCAACGATACCAAATGAATTGATCTGGTTCTAAATATAAGGAAGCCATCGTGACCTTTTGTCCATTTGGGATTTGGTGTACTTCAAAAAAATTCTCCATTTGGTTTATCCATGTTAGAGGATCCTTACCATCAAACTTGCGCATATCCACCTTTGGAAACAAATTCCTAGATCCCATAGGAGTACTAAAGCTTGTGTTAGTAGTGGCTGACCTAGAATTCTCACCTTGGTCGCTTGAGAACTCCTTTCTTGATCCAGCTATGTAGGTGCTTAACATGTTTCGCATGTCCCATATCTCCTCTTAGGTCACACATATCCATCTTAAGCGAGGAAATTTCTTCCTTGACCTTATTGTTAATTGAGGAAATTTCTTCCTTGACCTTAATATCCTCGATTGTTTCACCATCCTTATCAGGAGTCTTCCCCGGAGTGACAGCATTCTTTTTACCCCTTGTTGCAGGCCCTGTCATGATGGAAACCACTAATGTTAAAATAAATCACACAAATGAACTTAAATTCTCTCAAATTTTTACTGTAAACTCCTTTAGTATGTCTTCAAAAACCCAATAAAAATCAGACTCCAATTCAACAAGATGTGCGAGATATGTAGATTCCAAAAAAAATAGGGTAGAAACCCTAATTCTGCAATAATTTGCTTAATTATACTCCAATTCTTCTAAAATCTGGACTGTAGCTTCTTCAATATGTTCTTCAAAACCCCTTTAAAATAAGAAAAAAATTCAACAAATTCTGAAAGATATGTTCTTCCCAAAATCGCCTCCAAAATTGAGAAAAACCTTGCCTCTATGGTGCCAAGATCATGCTCTGATACCACTTGTTATGAAATAACTTTCACAATGGAAGAATATGATATGAAATATGCTGCAAATACTTGATAATAACTAAGAATAACAAGCCATTTCAAGGGGGCAAACCTCCAAATATCTCTAATGAGAACACACTTCACAACTTGATGGTGAAATAAGACTCACAACCTCCTATATATACCTATTTATGCCAAGGATATCACCAAGGCCGACTTAGACACACCTATATAATACTTAGGCCGACCTAAACAACTAAATAACAATATACTAATGATAATATGACTTAATAGAGAGTTAAGATAGCCACAAGCCGACTATTCATAACCCGATGTACAATAATATTAAGGGCGTAGCACATTTCTCTCACTATTAATGGTTTCCACTCCATATTTTACTACTTCCCCCACCGCTAATTCCTTTTACCCCTTTACTGTGAATAGATTGAAGTAACAAGATTAAGCAGCAACAATAAATAAATTTGGGTTTCCTGAAAATTTCCTGCGACCTTTGCCCATTTTCTCTCATTGGCATCATTGACAAGTCAACACAATTTTCACAGAATCTATAGGTAAGCCACTTCCCATGATTTCAGCTTATTGTATTTTTTTAACCTTCTACATTACAGAAACCATTTGCATCTGCTTCAAATTTTCTAGGCCTTTTTTTTAAGAAAATTCATTTCCTATCTACCTTCCATCAATGTATGGTAATTTTGACCTTTTGTTTTGTATTATCAGTTTGTAGACATTCCTGGTATCCACTCCCTCAAAGGGATACATTCCCATTAGAAAAACCTTCTTGGGGATATTGGAAGACTTCTGGTGCCCTCTAGTAACAAGTTCCCCTACTGACTTCAAGGAACCAGAAACTGTAAAGCCTTAAACTGGACTCCCCAAAATCACACAACTTAACTCGCTCGTACCCTTGAGCAATAATTTTCTCTCAAACACACACCTATCATTAAGGAATGGCTTCCAAAAATTAACAATAGAATATACATATCAACCATAAACACCTATTGTGAATGATCCATGTATAAACAATAGTATTCAATTTAGATTCCCTATCTGGAATAGAGGCACATACGCGATGTGTGACGAAGATATAATTAACAATAACAACCTTGACCAGACTTCTCCTTTAGAAAAAATAACCATTAAATTAGGTTTCGATTCACAATATTGTAGTTCAAGAAAAACATCTAGCCTTCCCATTTAGGCCTAAAGTACAGGAGTTCACAAACACTTCAAATAGGATACCTATAGATCACATCAATTCAGAATAATGGTTTACACTTAGACACCTTAAATATCATTTGTCAACTCAAATATTATTGGCCTATAAATAAAAATTGTACTACTTGATTTGAATCCAGTAAATTCTTGAGAATATTGTGTGTGTTATAGGAAGAAAATTACCCCACAACAAATTTGTGAAATCCTCCAAAATTCTAGGAACAACTTAGTATCTCAACAGTTTCTAAAAAGCAAGCATACTTCCAACCAACAATGAGTTCAATTGCCAAGTTATTGGTTCCAAGCTGAAAATAATATAAACTGATTCTTTTGTTTTTGGTGTAATAGCAGCCTTAGAGATCTTAGAGAACTAGGTAAGGAATACCAGTTGTTGACATTATATAAGGTTTTTATATACTATTTGATTTAGGAAGAGGAAAACAACCCTTACTACCTAGAACTGGCTGATAGATGGCATAACAACCAGTAACTATAGAGGGTGGATTATGAGGCTGCAAGGAAGTCTTAACAATTCAAATTAAATCACAAAGACTGTTGTGTAATCGATGTAAGCAAAAATACACAAGATACAAAAAAACCATTTCCCATTTTATGATTCTTTTACCTTGGGTACAACCCTGTACTAGGTATAATGCACCCATTTGGATCCCTTCCATCTAGAAAGCAAGAGAGGGAAAAACACAGAACAAACTTCAAGTCATTCATTGAATCACTTCACAGCCACACTTTTATCTTAGCTATAGTGTTTCAAATAGGCATAAAAAAGAAGCTCCCAATGAAGTTAGCCTCTTTGATCATTACATTTGTGAATTGACAAAGATAGCCTGTCCTCCAAACTTAAGGGCTAAGAAGGACTGGTATTATTTGTCTGGTACAATAAAAAAATGAATGCTATTTTCTAGTAATCAAATCAAATGGTAACTTCTTTGCAAATGGAATAGAGATATTACTAACCATGAATAAATTCTACAGCTTGACGAATATCATCAAATGATGCAGCAAAAAGATAATCTCTAGTGGGGATTTCCAGGTGCTTGATACCTTCATCTTGAATAAATAGAGAAATAAAACAAAAAATAAGAAATTTTACTAACAAGCAATTAAATAACTGCAAAGCAAAGAAATCTTACAAAAGAATTTTTATGTGTATGATAATAGACACACCTATACATATTATTAGATCATAAGAATAATTCTCAAAAACAATGTCTTACTATATTGTTACTCATCATTCTTGGAAATTTTGGCAAAAATAGTCAAATTAGAAGTAACTTAAGTGAAAAAATTGCTAATATTTTAGATATGTTTGCAATAAGTGAATTTATCTGATTATCTCTTAAGAAATTACTGAAAAGTTGTTGCTTGACCAAAACGATTATAAATTGCCAATCACATCAACATCAAATCCTTTACCTTAGCATATAAAAATTATAATACACATGACAATCAAACATGTAATCTTTGCCATAATCCATATAGTGATGTAGACACTAGAACTATCACATCAGACAAAGTAATGGATTATGTGGTCATGTAATGTGAAAAGATTTAGAAACAAGACATAAGCAAAGAACGTGGGAATAGAAAAGAACTTAATGATGGCAATACAAGGCTGAAAAAGAAATAATGCCATTACATGATCAAATTTCACCAGAAATTTCAAAATTTACATTGTAGAATCTCAAGAGAAAACAAGAGAATTTGTGTAGAGAGAGGCAAATAAATGGAAATAGATCTTTTTTATTTTTCATAAACTTAAGATATTAATAAACTTTGGAAAAGAGTTACAGCATGAATGCACCATGCAGATTCCTTTGACAGGGCCAAGATGGAAGGATATCTTTTACTTGCCTTAGGTGATTAATCATTTGAAATTATTTGATTCCTAAACACATCATAGATCCCATTGAAAGACACGGTAAAATCGAAAACGAGCTGCAAAAATAAACACTTTATCAAAATAGAAGTTCCTGCTCAATTGGCTGAAAATATTTAACTCTATTGGAATTGCAGAGGCAGCAATGAAACCATCAATAGCTGAGTGGCATGAAAAGGAAGTCAAACATTTTGAGAAAAATGGAAAAGCAAGAAACTTGGTGGCAAGGTGCAAGATATGCAATTATGCATACTCTCTATTACTAAGGAGGCAATTAGCTTGTCGGTTAAGAATGTAGTTTTAGATCATCATCAAAGAAAAACAGATTTTAATAGTCAAGGAAATGCAAAGGCGGCTGCTAATCCCTCCCCTTTGAAGCCTAATTTTTCTAAGATGATACAATCATCACCAAATCACAGTTCATCTAACTTTGGTTTGAAGAATAATAAGCAAAAAACTTAAGTGAATCTTTTTTTATCATATCACTCTCAGGATAGTTTAGAAATCAATAATAGTAGACAACAACTATTGTGCCCAGTGCAGCCCAAACATAGTTTTGTTCATTTCTCCCTATTCACCTCAAGAATTTTCCTAGCAACAAAAAATACATTAGAATTCTAACCATCAATTAAATTTTTTAACACTAGCCAATGACAAGGAAAACCCCTTCAGAGATGGAATTGAAGAAACTCAACAACAATGTTACATTAACCTCCTACCAAGCATTATACCTTTAACTCGATCCATTACTTGAAGTTACATCGAATAAAATCAATGAAGAGATGGAAGAGGAGGCTCACTCAAAAAGATTATAGAAAACTTGAGGACAATAGTTTGCAGTGCAAACAACAAACATGTTGGATTTTATAATAGTAAACATATAAATTTATAGTAGTGTTGGAAAGGCACATCATACCTACAATTTTCTACAACTTATACTTAAATATATGAATAACCAAATATTATCTTCCTCCTACATTTTTTACTCTTAAATTTTATCAAAGTTAAGCACATTGACTTTAAAAAACAATAGATTCAAAACTCTGCTATTGCTAACAAAATTTCCCTTTTGCATTATATTATAGAAGCATTTTCCTTAGGTAGAGTATAAGTTATTTGCAAATTTAGAACAAACATACTTACTATGAGAGGTGACATATGATCAAAGTCATTGTGAGCTTGGGTGGAAGGAAGGGGGGTCATTCTGAGACAAGGTACAAAGGTATAAGAATAAGTGTTTGCCTATTTTACAATTGAATATAGTCAACAAAAGATGCAGTTATGAATAGGGAGTGGGCCCTGAACCCAAATTTCCTGGTGGCTATGGAAGTAATTAATTTTATTGTTTCACTTTCATGCATAAAGTATAAGTTACATATTAATACCAAAGTAAAAGCTACTTTCAAAGACTAAATATTAATAAAACCAAAATAAAAACCTATAATCTCCCTTGGGAATAAATCAGATACTAAAAGATAAAGATTTTTTCCAATAATTTGGATTTAACTAGGCGAAAACCAAGTTAGGCTTAGGGTTAAGTAAATAAAAAAGAAAAAATCACTACAGAAAAATTAAAAAAATTAAAAAAACTAGAAGCCCTAAAAAAATTTCCCAAATAATTAAGATCTTTCAGTTAAGAAATCTGTTTGACTGGTTTTATCAAAAAAATCAACAGAACAAGCAACAAATAATTGTGATCCAAAAAAAATTTATGCTATTATGCCCATTAATCCTTTCCTAACTGGCCTATTGGACTACATCCTTCTGATAAAATATCAACAAAATCCAAGAAGCTAATCTCAAATTAAAATCTGAGTAACTTTCATTTCATTTACTATGTTAACAAAAAGAAATATACTCCTTAATTTTACTGAGAAATTATTACTTAATTTTTCCAGCACAAGATCATATGGCACTCATGAGTACTTAAGAGTTAAGACATTGAAAAGGTAATACTTGAAGAGGATATGATAGATTGTAATTGAGCTTTCATGTCATTGAAGAATTTATTATCAACGTTGACAAACAATAGAAGCTGATAGAGAAGAATAGTATGCATAATAGAACTGTGTTTTTTTCATTTTTATATTTGATGCAGAAAATTCCAAAATGGTGGTTTTGGTACTACTAAATATGCCATGTTTCATGGACTGTGCATGGTATAATTTCCTCACTATATGGAGATGTCACAGACCAATTACAAGTGACTGGTGAAGGTTCCAAACCACTAAATCAGTTTGTGGAGGATTATTTTGGATACACGCATGATTTCTTAGGTAGAGTCATTGTAGTTTGGATACAAGCATGATTCACCGTAGCATGATACAAAAAAATCTACACAAGTTTTTACCAAAAACATTCCAATTCATTCCCTTAGACTATGGAAATTTCATGTCTTTAATCTGACATTTGTTTGGTCGAAACTTGTTATCATGGATGGCTAGATTTGTTGTTGTACTATTTTATAATTTTTTGGATATGTTAGAAGCCACTAGATTCATAGTGTAGAAAATAATTATGGTAATCGGTATATGTAAAGGTGCCAGATTCGTTCTTGTAGGAACCTTTGGCCAGGTTTTGGAATGTTGGGATAGAGAAGGAAGGGAGTTTGTTGCTATAAAAATTGTTCATGGCATAGACAAGTACCGTGAAGCAGCAAAGGTTGAAATTAGTGTGTTTCGTGAAGTCACAAAATATGATCGAAATGGCACAAGGTATCCATCCTCTATTGAAACAACTTATAAAGTTTTCATTAATCTAGATTTTTAAATGCTCCCTATCTCATTGCTATTTTTTGAATACTTTCCATTTTTAAAATCCAGGCCATAACCATTGCAATTTCTTATAACTACTTTCTAGTGTCTTTCCAAATTTTCTCTCTGGATCATGATGTGAATGCAAATTCTTTGTTGTAGGTGTGTTAAGATGTGAAATTGGTTTGACTATCGCAATCACAACTGCATTGTATGTGTCATATCTCTTCAATAATTTCTAGTTATTTTTTTCTAATTGAAGAAGCATATCAATTTTTATGTTGGTTATAAACAACACTTTTTTATTGAAGGTTCATCTAAAGAGGAAATATGTTATTGGAATTATTTTTCGATAGGTTTTTGAGAAGCTTGGACCAAGTTTATATGATTGTCTCAGGAACTGAATAATACCTGCTTATTTGATTTCAACCTGATTTTGCAGGGAGAAACTTTATTTTAGACGCATGATAATCTTGAACATGTTTCCATGATGGAAAGACTACTAGGGCCTTTACCCCAATATATGATTTGTAGAGCAGAGTGAGTTGCTTACTTGAAAGTTATCTTGTTTCCTTTTTGTTATGCCAGATTTTTCATTTAGAAGCTTTTTGTTAAGTTCTAATAGCTGACTTATCCGGTCATTAGAGTTAAATCTGCAAAATATTTTAGACATGGAACGAGAATAAATTTTCCTAAAGAAGCATCTTCAAAAGAGAGCATTAGAGCTGTCAAAAAGTTACGAGGAAAATATTTTCTGATTGAGTAGCTCTTTACTTAATTTGATTCACATATTTACATATTTTTGGCTATTTTTTGCAAAATCTGGTAATGGAACATGTTGATCACTCTGTTGGTTTTCTCATAGACTTGCTAGAAGGACTTCTTAAATTTGATCCGTTACAGCACCTGAAAGCTAAAGTAGATCTCAATCATCCATTCTTTGCTCAAGAATATTGGAGATTTTGAATGTCATTCTATTCACAATGCAACAACCATTAACTTGTGATGTACCATATCCATCAGGAGTCAGCAATACAATGCCTAAGTTGGTTCGTTTCTATGGTTATAGAACAATTTTGCACGAGACAAGGAATTGAGAAAGGGAGTTGTTTGCCAACAAGAATTTTTCTTCAAGTTGCAACATCTATTTTGTATCAAGATAACGTAACTTTTAGGTCTAACTTGCCTTACAGTAGATATCTTCAAGTTACATATTTTTTATAGATTTTTTCAAATTAAATATTTTTTAAAATGTTGGATTTCTAAATTTTCCTCATTGTTATCCTACAAATGAATATATTTGTATATATATATTCTTTAAAGCACACAAAGATATAACAAACATATGAATGACTCATTAAAACCTGATTGGTAGGGTGTAGGTTTCTCTATAAAGTACTAATAATAAAACTAGCAATCGTACTTTGGTGTGCAATCCACCACCTTATTGTACTTCATCTTTTTGCTTGATCTATAGATGCAATCCTTCAAGTATGTCGTCCACTCCATGTGTCATTCATTCTCTTTGTATACCCTGATATTATGCTATTCTAAATGAGCAAAACAACTAAAACTATGAAAAACAAAATATCAAGAACACCTCAAGATTAGCCAAAAGAGAGTGATAGAACAAATGAGAAGAGTAGATAACGTAAGACAAATAGTTTACCTTCCCCTTGTTGCTGATACTCCTTTGATTGGCCCTTGCTTGGATTGGTTGTGTGCTCCTTGATGGCTCTATCGAAGATCACTATTATGTGCTTGGATGTAAAATGCAAATGGATGATATTGCAAATAGGATGAGTGCACAAAGTGGCAGCATGTAGTTGCAAATTGACTAAGTGTTGGAGGAAGTAAATGGGCAGCATGTAGTTGCAAAATCAAAAGTCCCCCCAAAATGCCCTTGAGGAGGGGGTATTTATAGAGGTTCTTGAATTCTCTAGAGAATTCAAGGGTCAAGATTGATCCAACAAGGCCAAGATGAAGGGCTATGGTGGGTTGAGAACCCACAAGCCCTCACATCTTGACATGTGGAGGGTGAAGTGGCCAAGGGGGGATGAGATGGAGATGAGGTGTCAAGAGGGTACATGGAAGTACAAGTACCTTGCAAGTACATTGGGAGATGGGAAAAATCTTGGGTGAATAAAAGTGAATTAAAAATTCACAATGATTGGAAGAATCTGGTGGATAAGACAATGCTCCCAAAAGGTGGGAGTTTGTCACATGTGACTTGATGTGACAAGTCAAATATTCTAGAAGGTGCATGGGAAAAGGGATTCTAGGAATAATAAAAGTGAATTAAAAATTCACATGGGGAAGAGAGGAGCCTAGGGTGAATAAAAAGGAATTAAAAATTCTTGGGATGGGAAGAGTTGACCAAAGATTAAGATTAATTAATCAGTAATTAGAGGATAATTAGGGGCTAATTAGGATTAAAGGCCAACTTGCAAAAGTTGGAGGATGTGACACATCCTAATCAAGGATTAGGTGTGCACATCCTTAATGAAGAGATTAAGAGATGGATTAGGATTAGATGAAAATGACATGTGAGGAAATTAAATAAATGTAATATTTATTTAATTTATTTGATGAAAAGAGGATTAAGGAGGGTAAGGTATTTAATTATTAATTAAATACCTTAGGGATTTGGCAAAATTAAAGATATTAATTAAATAATAGTAATATTACTTAATTAACTCGGATTGGATGAGGATGTTTAGATGAAAAGTGGTAAATTTGGATAAATCAAATGTCCAAATTTGGATGTCTACATTTTGCCCCTCTTTGAGATGGTGCTACAAAGTAGCATCATTTCAAAGAATATTAAAATATAGAACCTAGAAGAAGATGGTTAGATTGGAAAAGATGCCCCAGTCATCCAAAGGAGTGACTAGGAAGAAATATGATGGGGGTGAAGATGAAAATTAGGGATAAGGATGCCCCCTCGAGAGGACATCCGGGTTCAAGAGAACACGAATGTGCTCTCGAAATGGATGAGATGATGCAAGGTGAGATGAAGAAGACGATGCAAAGTGATGATAAGTGATTGGAAGCACAAATAGATTTGAGGACAAAAGGTGATGTTGCCCCAGTCAAGGTACAAGCCAAAATGGGTTGATGATGGATGGAGTGTTGTCAATGAGGGAATTAAGGATCCCGAAACAACACGAGGATAGGGAAGGAGACATCCCACGGAGTGGTATTGATGAGGGAAGGATACATCCCAAAACACCACTAAAGGATAGGGAGGAATACCTCCCGATGATGATGAAAGTGTTGTTGATGAGGGAAGGATACATCCCAAACAACACTAAAATGATGATGATGATGATGAGGATGATTGGATCAAGACCAAGGAGATGATTAGATGATTCAGGCTAAAGGGAATGGATGGTGATGATTCAGGCCAAAATGGGTTGATGATGGATGGAGTGTTGTCAATGAGGGAATTAAGGATCCCAAAACAACACGAGGATAGGGAAGGATACATCCCACTAAGTGGTGTTGATGAGGGAAGGATACATCCCAAAACACCACTAAAGGATAGGGAAGAATACTTCCCGATGATGATGATGAAAGTGTTGTTGATGAGGGAAGGATACATCCCAAACAACACTAAAATGATGATGATGAGGATGATGATGAGGACGATTGGATCTAGGCTTGTAACAAGACTGAGAACAAGACCAAGGATATGATTAGATGATGCAGGCTAAATGGAATGGATGGGGATTGGATAGAGATGTGAGATAAGGAGGAAGGATGAATGGATGGGGGGATACATGCAAGATGATAGAATGGAAAATGAAATGCAATCCTAATGCAATTTTCCATCTTCGGAGCACTGATTTTTGCTATAGCATAAGAAACAAGATGCCAGGGTATGAAGAACCAAGGCAAATTAGTGTCTAATGCATAAAACAAACACAGCAGACAAGAAGGCTATCCCAACACCCCAAGGTCGCAATGACTTTGGTCGGGCCAGGTATTGGGATAACCACAAGCACACAAGGATGCCCGATAACACAAGACCTCGATCTTGGTGGGTACTATGTGGGACAACCAAGAAGACAAAAAAATAGACATAAAAAGATCAAGATATGCCCCTATGTTGACCAATCAAAACACACCATAATATGATGGATTATGGCGGTCTTGACAAGTGATGATAGGGAGCTCAAATGATAAACAAAAGCCAAAAGCATCAAAAGATCACAATCAATTTCAAATGTCCTTTGCCATAGGATCAAGGGGATGGATGGGATTGATGAGGTATGTTAGGAAGGATGCCTCCTGTTGAGACCGATGATGATGGATATTAAAAGATCGTTATGACGCGGGATGTTCAAAATCGATTGGACCTCATGATACAAGTGGATCTTGTTTGTTAAGAACCAGCTAGATAAGGGCATAGCTTGATGACACAACACAAGGGAGACAAGACACAACCTAAAGACCTAGGGGCTCGGGGGCCGATCAAAGATTAGCCTTGCCTACGTGAAAGTGCAGAGCCCTCGTAGTTCACGGAAAATGACCATGGATAAAGCGAAAAGAGGACAATGATGACCGATGATGGACACAAGACGTGACCGACGAATTCCCCGAGGGAGGATCAAATGACCACCCTTGCCTACGTGAAAGCGCAGGGGCAACGTAGTTCGATAAAAGGACCATGGACAAAAGCGAAAAGGGACTAGTGGAGATGAGATGATGGAGGATCAAAACAAGGTTGATCCAAAAGTGCCCCGGGGGCAGATTGCACGATCAGCCTAGCCTACGTAAAAGCGTAGGGGCAACGTAGTTTGACAAAAGGCCACAGACAAGTGATGGATGAAAGATGATGAGATGACCCTAGATAAGGGGGTAAAATGATTGGACCAACACGATGGGACAAGATAGACTGGTTGGATTGGATTGGAGGATGATGGTGATCACGAAGCTCAGGGATGGGATAGTTATCCAAGTTATCAAAGATGAAGTGGGCAAATGACATGCCATATAGATGAATGGTGAAATGATGAACGATGAGATAGAAAAGATGTGCAAAAGAAGCAGAAGTGATGACGATAAGATGGATGACATTGGATTGCATGGGGTAAAGCCTATAGCTAGATACGGATGACAAGGGATTATGAGATGGGATGGGGGGAAAGGATGGGGGGAAGGAAAAGGATTGTTTGGGTGGATTGGATAGAGGGATAAGGATTTGGATGAGGAAAAGGTGACCAGATGGATAGATGATTAATTCTTGGAACTAGAAGGTGAAGGGTGGTGACAGATGAGTAACTGATTGAGCAAGATTATGGAATGAGAGTTTGAAATGATAGGAGGTTTGATGAATGTTTGGGGTGATAGGAGGTTCGATGAAGTGTTGAGATGATAGAGGAAGGGTCGAAGTAGAGGAATGGTTGTATGGAATGAGTGAATGGATGAATAGGAGAAAATTGAAGAAGATGGAGGGAGGGATCTAAAGACTTTGTTGCAGATGGATGAAAGCCCAGACTAGGGGTTTGGCTAAGCTCAGATTGGGATAAGATTAAAGCTCAGATGAGGATAAGAAGAAAGCTCAGATGAGGATTGGATGAAAGCTCAGATGAGGATTGGATTGAAGATTAGAATGATTGGAGGATGTGATGGGATGAATTCTACACCAAGTTCCGGGGCTTAAGGGATGTAAGGTGTTGACCAGCAGATTTTTCCAAATTTGGCAATTTTATAAAATTGCCAATTTTTTCCATTTTAGGAAACTTCATGGTCGTATGTTTGACAGTCCCAATTTTTTTCAAGAAATACCCATTGGTGAGATAGGATGAATTGCCAACTAACATCCCAGATTCGAGATATGCATTTTGAATTATGAGCAAAAACAATTTTTCAAAAAACACTAAATTAGGATTTTGAGGGTCAAGATGAAACTTTGAGGCCCCAAAAATTGGTCAAAATGGAGTCCAACCAATTTCTAAGACACTAGTTGGGAATCCACTCGTTAGCTCATAACTAGAACCAACTGGCCACCCTCAAAATTCTCAAACGCATTAACTGAACAAAGTCATACCCAAAGGCTCCGGTAAAAATCAAAAACCTAGTCTCTGAAAATTTCAAAACATGGAATTTGTCGACCAAAACGCTAACCGGTCGGACTGCTTTTAAAAAAAGACAAAGAAAAGTACGGTTTTTGGCAGTGGTAAAAGCTACGCCACTTACTGCTAGGCTGTTCTAAGAGAGCAAATGCTCCAGATCAAGCGGATCGCATTGGCTTAAACCGGCCGAGCCGCCCAGTCACCGAGGGCTAACCATCACCGCATGAATACCCATCTGGATGCCAGCAGGGCGGATCATGCCACGCCTGGTGATTGAGCCACCACGAGGGAAATACCGTATTTGCCGTTTAGGTGGAGCCGCCTAGGGGCGGAGCTGCCCCGCGAGGGCGCAGCCGCCCCAGGAGGGCAAACGGGGGGGGGAAGGGGGAAGGGAAAAAAGAATAAGAGGGGTGGAGTGGCTATGAAAAAGAAAAGAAAAAAGAGGGATGGGACAATGGACATGTGAGAAAAGATAAAAGATTTAAAAAGATGTGAAGAGAAGCAAAAGTGAGGGCGATTAGATAAAGGGCATTGGGTTGTATGGAAGGAGGCCTAGAGCCAAATACCAATGACAAGGGATTGTGAGATGGGATGAGGATAAAGATGAAAGAATGGATGAAGGAGGAGAGGGATTATTTGGATGGATACTAGTATAAATGGATATGGAGACAAGGATGGGGAGATGAAAGGGATGCTAGGATAGATGGAAATATAAGGATTGGGAGATGAAGGATGGGGAGATGGAAGGGATGCGATGATAGATAGATAGGGAGATGAAGGGGTGTTGTGATAGATGGATAGGGACAGAAGGATTGGGAGATGGAAGAGATGCTAGGATAGATGGGTAGGAAGATAAGGATGGGGAGATGGAAGGGATGCTGTGATAGATGGATAGAGAGATGAAGGGATGCTAGGATAGACGGATACGAAGATAAGGATGGGGAGATGGAAGGGATGTGATGATAGATAATGTCTCCAAGGACTATGTCACAAAGGAAGCCGATGCCCCCACTCTAGATATGTCATATATAATGAGGCATGAGGGATGGGAGACGAGTGGATGGTAAGATAAAGGAGATGACTAGAGGTGGATAGGATGAGTGACCAAGGAACATGATAGAGCATGGATGAAGGAAATGTATACCAAGAGGTGGCCAAAACATGTATAGATAGGTGCCCCTATTTTGATCAAGATCACAAGAAGGATGGAGGGACGGGAGATAAACGAGATATGATGGTAGGATGCAGAAGATAGATGGGATGGGAGGAGCTGATGAAGAGGATGGATAATAGGAAGATGGGTGCAATAGCTAGAAGCATAGTGGATGGAGGGAATGCATATCAAGAAGTTGCCCCCAAGTGCAGATGGGGATTTATGCATGACGCCTGTTTGCCAGGTTTTCATCATGGTACTTATCCAAGGCGCTTGTTTGCCAAGTTTTCACCATTGGATGAATTATTTCTCTTTACTATTTTTGGATCTTTTTGTCACTTTGTTGATTTTTTTGATTTTTTGATTTTTTTGACTTTTTTGACTTTTTTGAATTTTTTTTTTTTTTTTGGATAGTAGGGGGATGAAAATGAATAAGGATAGGGATGTGGATAAGGGAAGTTAGAAGATACATGATATGGATATGGATGGATGACTCAAGCATCAAGTTCTATACGAGGTAGTAAGAGCCCATGTTCGAACCGATTATTGGATGTTGGTACAACCTTATGAGGATAAATGGATTACGCATGAGGGTGAATTATGGGGTTTTGATGGGGGAGATATGTGGGGTAATGGATGGTATGCTGGAAAGGGTATGGATAGAATGATGGGGTGGATATGTGATGGGGAGATGTGTTCAGGACCAACATTGGCACATGTGGTGGTGGATGTGAAAAGATGAGAGGATTATTGGATGGAGAATGTGTGGATAATGGAGGAGATGGGGTGGTGAACTTTGAAACATAAGGACCCAAAAAAGACTTAGGAGATGAAAAGGGGTGTATGACTAGCTTTGATTAGCAACTTGATGTTCTTACAGATTTTTATGATGGCATTGCATCTTTTTCTTTGGGATCCACATGGTTTTGATCTTTGTTTCTAATGGGCTCTTTGCGGTAGCTATAGGATTTGATTTTGATTTGGATTTTGTTTTTCTTTTCTTCACCACATGTCTTGTGGAGGGAATGGGAGCTTAGGATCCTGATGTGATGTTTTGATTTATGATTTTAGAGGTTAGCATCCAAAGTGAAATTTATTAGCAATGGATAGTGTGGGAGGGGATGGACCATGTGATAATCGGAGGTAGGAGTATGGGGATTACGTAGATGGGGATAAGCTTAGATATGCCTTGTTGATCCCGACATGGGACATGGAGAGTATGTCAAGTATGGATGACATGGATAGGCGTTGGATGGATAAAAGGATGAGATGGAGGAGGTGGTTTTGGGATATACGGACCCAAAGTAAATGGAGTGGGTGGAGGGACATAAGGACCCAAGATGGATGGAGTAGATGAAGGATGGGATATGGTGGATGGAGGGATGTAAGGACCCAAGATGGAGGGAGCAGATGAAGGAGGAATATGGACGGTGGTTTTGAGGTGATACGATAGAGGAGGAGGGATGGCAACATATGATTTGGTGGAGCGATGGAAAGAGGCTCGTTGAGGACGTCTAGAGGTTGTACCAACATCTTTAGATTGTGAGGCTTGGGAAATAGGTCCAAGACCTTGCATGTAGACTTGTTCTTTGACTTGGATGGGCGCTAAAATACCTTGCTCATGAAGGCCTAGACCTTTTCCTTGATAGTTCATTTTCTTGAGCATGCGATCCATGATAGGATTTGTGTTATTCTGAAAACATGATGCGAGTCCATTATTAGGTGGAGGATGATGGGTGGTAAATACACTATGCTTTTCTTCTACGAGGAGGCCACCATGGAAGAATGTGAGAGTACCAAGGGGATATGCAAGCGGTGTGGGTATAGCAGTTTTAGGTGATGATGGGGGATTATGAGAAGGAGATGATGGGATAGCAACATCAAGAGTAGGGGCCATGATAGGGTCTGGATTTGTGGTAGTAGGCTCATGTGATGGAGATGGAGATGGAGTGGTGGAAGCTTGGATGTCAAGAGGATCATGGGATGGAATGGATGGGGGACTTTGATCTTGAGGTGGACTAGATGGGATGGTAGGATCTTGATCTAGAGAAGGGGATATGTTGGCATGCTTTGGATTAGACTCTTGGCATGACTCATCTTGTGTCAATGGCATGATAACGGAGTCTTGTTGGGACTCTTCAAGTGGGGAAGATGGAGGGATGGAGGATTCATGAGGTTCATTGGGATGGGTTTGGGTGTTGTCGATGGGTTCACTGACTCTTGGAGTAGGAGGTGGATGTTCAATGGATTCAGTAGATGTGAAGGTAAGGGATGGGGACTTAGTAGATTCAGAAGATGTGATGGTAGGAGATGGGGGTTCAATAGATTCAAAGGATGTGATGGTATCATCAATGATAGGTGTTGGATGGAGAAGGGTCTTGTCACTAATGACCATGGATGATGGGTCGGGATGGCATGGTTCCATAACTGCAATGTGTGGAGCGGGGGATGTTTCCTTTGTTATAAGTCCTTGGAGAAACTTGAATACGCTAGGCTGAGATGGCGAGGTGGGAGTGGATGAAGGTTTATGGATTGGTGGGCTAGGATTAGATGGGGGAATGGGATTGGATGCAGGACTGGAAATAGATGGGGGATTAGGATTGGATGGAGGGCTAGGAGTAGATGGATGAATGGGATTGGATGGAGGACTAGGAGTAGATGGAGGACTAGGATTAAGGAAAGCATATTGGAGTGAATGGTGGGGACATGGATTGTGGATTAGGAGGGAGGAGGAAGAGGTGGATGGGGAATGAATGAATATTTGGATGGTGGATTAGGATAGTGGATGGGAAGGAAGTGGTGGAGGAAGGAATGGAGTGGAGGGAGGGATGGGGATGGTATTGAGATGGTAGACTAGGATAAGAGGATGTGGGTGTTGGATAAGAGGATGATGTAGATGAAGGGTATGATGGATATGATGGATATCCCTTGTCAAAGGTAGCAGAAGCAACATGATTAGGCATGGACGAAGACATAACAGGATAACTCGAGGGGGTGATTGGATTTTGGAAAGTGGGTGGAGAAAGCTTACTAGCAATGATAGTGTCAAGGGGGTCTATGTCATGTTCCTCTTGATCAACAAGACTTTCATTATCGTTGTCAATGTAATTAGGGTTTCCCTTGACCACTATTGATGGAGGATAAGGATTCATGATGGTGAAGGGATAAAGAGGATGGATGAAAAGATTTTGGATGGGATCAGACTAAAGCTCAAATCGGGATTTGGGTCAAGCTCAGATCAGGATTGGACTAAAGCTCAGATTAGGATGATTGGATGATGCAATGGGATTGATTATGACGATAAGATTTGATTATCAAAGGATGATTGTGACACTGAATCTACTTCAAGATGGAAATAGATTGATTGGGTCGAAGGTGATTGGGTTGGATTGGATTGGATTGGATAAGGTTGGTTGGGTCAGATTTTGATTGAATAGATCGGATTGGATTTGCTTGGATTAGGATTGGATTTGGATTGGATTGAATTTGATTTGATTTGGATTGGATTGAATTTGAAAGAGAGACCTTAAGCTTGATCACGTGAGATTACCCTTAGTAACCCTAGAACTTTGATTGATTAATAGGATGATTACGGCACCGAATCCACCTTAAGCTAGGAATGGATTGATTGGGCCAAGGATGATAACTTGCAACACCGAATTCACCTCAAGATGGAGGCGAATTGATTGGGTTTGAAGTTAAAGACTAATAATCAAGTTCAAGTGCTATGATCAATTTAGGTAATCACTTTGTAATACAAGGGTAGGACGGTTTGGTTATGGGTGGTATTTGGAAATGTGAATGGCAAGAAATGATGGGTGTATTAGGAAGAAATTAGAATAAATGAAGAATTAAGGATAAATGTGGAGAATGTATGGGGATTTAGGATGGTTGAAGGAAAGTTTGGAATAATGAGATAGAGGTTTAAAAGGGGTAAATGGAGGTTTTTTTTTTTGATGGTTTAAAGTGACAAAACGAAGGTTTGGGATGATGAGGTAATGGTTTGGAATGGTAAAATGAAGGTTTGAAGGTGGAATGAATCTAAATGGAGGGGTTTCGGGTAAATGCACTTTTGTAGCAAAACAGGGGCGTAATTGCACTTCTGCAGCAAAACAAGGGCGTGATTGCACTTCTGCAGCAAAAATAGGGGCGTAATTGCACTTCTGCAGCAAAAACAGGGGCGTAATTGCACTTCTGCAGCAAAAACAGGGGCGTAATTGCACTTCTACAGCAAAAACAGGGGCGTAATTGCACTTCTGCTGTGGACCAGAGGCTTGGTTTGATGCAAATGGCTATGGCAAGGACTTTAAAATGATAATGATAAGGCCAAATTGTTAAGAGTTCACTGGTTTTTCACAAGAAAACACTCTCAAGCAAATACAACCCTATAATTAGTGTTAAGGGTATGGCAAAAGTGGTCTTAATCTAGGATGGTATTAAGTATCTAGGAGTCCTCGGAGCATACTCGACGTATAACCGGTGGAACATCAAATTTCAATACCCTGAGTCAAACCCCAACAGATATCAAGGGCTCGACTAACTCTTTCACGCCTATCTAGGTATCACCCTCAGCTTGACGCCTTCACCATATGATGTGATCGATTGGGGCATGTACCGGGCTTCCTCCCCTTATATAATTCTCGCCTAAGACGCTGCTGGTTGACCGCCTTTGTGGGTAGATGAACTCCCTGCTGGTGTCCCACTCATGAAGAAAGCAATAACCGCCTAACTACTCCCCTGTGCTCACACGGCGCAAGGGGAAAGCTTTAACAAGCTACTACCTCTTTAGGGTACAAAAAGATGAAAAAACAACAAGTAATGAATATTACTCCCTCTAATTAAACTATGTTCTGTGACCGAGTAAAACAAAGAAGGGATAATTTTGAAATGCAAGATTGGAGGAAACCCGATAGCCTAAGCAAATATTAGATATTTTATCCTGCTTTCTCCATCAACTTCACAAGAATATGCTGCAAAAGGTTAGCACAAAACACATGTATCCTTGCAAGAACAATGTTAATAAGAAAAACAACAACTAAATCCGAAATCAAAACACCAATTTTACCTTCCAGGGGGCGCAGTCGCCCTTCTACAGCAAAACAGGGGCGTAGCCGCCCTTTTGTAGCAAAACAGGGGCGTAGCCGCCCTTCTGCAGCAAAAATGGGGCGTGGCCACCCTTCTGTGAAAAATGGGGCGTGGCCGCCCTTCTGTGAAAAATGGGGCATGGCCGCCCTTTTGTGGAAAATGGGGCATGGTCGCTCTTCTGTGGAAAATGGGGCGTATCCGCCCTGAAAAATGGGGCATGGCCGCCCTTTTGTGGAAAAATGGGGCGTGACTGCCCTTTTGTGAAAAATGGGGCATGGCCGCCCTTTTGTGAAAAATGGGGCGTGACCGCCCTTTTGTGAAAAATGGGGCATGGCCACCCCTCTGCGGAAAAATGGGGCGTAGCCGCCCCTCTGCGGAAAAAGTGGGGCGTAGCCGCCCCTCTGCGATGCGTTCCTGCAAAAACTTAAACAACAGAAAACGTAAAATATGGGAGCCCATTTGTGGGTCCCACCGGGCGTGCCAGAAATGTATACCTTGATATTATGCTATTCTAAATGAGCAAAACAACTAAAACTATGAAAAACAAAATATCAAGAACACCTCAAGATTAGCCAAAAGAGAGTGATAGAACAAATGAGAAGAGTAGATAACGTAAGACAAATAGTTTACCTTCCCCTTGTTGCTGATACTCCTTTGATTGGCCCTTGCTTGGATTGGTTGTGTGCTCCTTGATGGCTCTATCGAAGATCACTATTATGTGCTTGGATGTAAAATGCAAATGGATGATATTGCAAATAGGATGAGTGCACAAAGTGGCAGCATGTAGTTGCAAATTGACTAAGTGTTGGAGGAAGTAAATGGGCAGCATGTAGTTGCAAAATCAAAAGTCCCCCCAAAATGCCCTTGAGGAGGGGGTATTTATAGAGGTTCTTGAATTCTCTAGAGAATTCAAGGGTCAAGATTGATCCAACAAGGCCAAGATGAAGGGCTATGGTGGGTTGAGAACCCACAAGCCCTCACATCTTGACATGTGGAGGGTGAAGTGGCCAAGGGGGGATGAGATGGAGATGAGGTGTCAAGAGGGTACATGAGGTGGAGGAAGTACAAGTACCTTGCAAGTACATTGGGAGATGGGAAAAATCTTGGGTGAATAAAAGTGAATTAAAAATTCACAATGATTGGAAGAATCTGGTGGATAAGACAATGCTCCCAAAAGGTGGGAGTTTGTCACATGTGACTTGATGTGACAAGTCAAATATTCTAGAAGGTGCATGGGAAAAGGGGATTCTAGGAATAATAAAAGTGAATTAAAAATTCACATGGGGAAGAGAGGAGCCTAGGGTGAATAAAAAGGAATTAAAAATTCCTTGGGGTGGGAAGAGTTGACCAGCATACAAGATTAATTAATCAGTAAAATTAGAGGATAATTAGGGGCTAATTAGGATTAAAGGCCAACTTGCAAAAGTTGGGGATGTGACACATCCTAATCAAGGATTAGGCATGTGCACATCCTTTAATGAAGAGATTAAGAGATGGATTAGGATTAGATGAAAATGACATGTGAGGAATTAAATAAATGTAATATTTATTTAATTTATTTGATGAAAAGAGGATTAAGGAGGTTAAGGTATTTAATTATTAATTAAATACCTTAGGGATTTGGCAAAATTAAAGATATTAATTAAATAATAGTAATATTACTTAATTAACTCGGATTGGATGAGGATGTTTAGATGAAAAGTGGTAAATTTGGATAAATCAAATGTCCAAATTTGGATGTCTACACTCTTGTTGGAAATTCATTCCTTGATACAACTAATTGATAGATTCAAATATTGAGCACCTTAAGATTATTGGATTAAATACAATTATGTTATATAATTCAATTAAGCAACATTGGCAAAGGAAAAAATGCCTACATTTGCATGAATAATTTTTTTTAAAAAAAATTGCATTGTTTCATCGAAATTTCGACAAAAGTAACCAACAAACCACCAAAAAAGTTTGACAAAATTGCTATACTTGTGATGAAATTTTCGTCGTAATGACTTGCCCATATCGTCGAAATTTCGATGAAATTTTTTGTCGATTTTTCGATGAAAGTTTTCATCAAAATTTTGATGAAAGTGTTGTGGCTATTTTCATCTCTATATAGACGAATTTTTCGTCTATAGTACGATGTGTAAAAGTTTGTTGAAAAAATGACAAAAAACTAGCGACAAAAATGATTTGAGTGTTTCATTGGTATTCCGACAATAGTTTGTTGATATTTCAACAAACTTTTGTCAGAATTTGGAGTCAAATATAGTAGTTCCCCATGCTTGAAAATGAACCTTGTGATGAGCCTAAGTCTAAACCCCCATCAAAAAATAAGAAGGGGGAGGTCGGGTTGGCCAAGTCCAATGTTGTGGCTAGGTTATGCGAGCTAAAAAACAAATCCATCAAGAAGGACAGCAAACCCACTACTAAGAAGGGGAAAAAGGAAACTTCGTTCCAAGTGGACTTTCTAGCCATAGACAACGAAGGAAAAAGTGTTGAGAAAAAATACTCCAAGGGTGATACCATGGTGGCCATGAGCATTGATGTGGGGACGAAACATACTAGTGTGAGGAGGTCCCACAGACTAGTGAAGAACAAAAAGGGGATTCTGATGGATGATATTTCAAGTGACTCAGAGTAGACTAGCAACAAAGCTAAAGGAAAGAAAGACACTATTGAGGAGATGGAAGAAGATTCCGTGGAGGGCCCTAGTCATTTCTCGGACATGAAAAAAATTCTCAAGGAGGACTCCACCCACTCCTCAAATCCTAGGGCTTGTAAGGAAGAGACGACCTAGTGTAAGAATGACAAGGATGAGGACTTCAACATGTAGCAGGAGTGGGTTGTTAAACTTGAATGAAAATTCAATAAGTTGGCTCAATTCAATATCAAAATGATTCACAGATCGACCATCACACTTTTTGATTTCATCAAGGAGGAAGTGGACAGAATATTGTGGGTGAAGGTCTTAATTAGATTAGGGACAATGTTTTAAACCTCCTCATCTAGAAATGGCAAAGTGTGGATAGTTAGTGGTTGGGTCTGTGTTGTACTAGGTTTATGTTGTTAGTGTGCAGTGTATGTGTCCTTTTTCCATTGTTTTAAGTTTAGTTTCTATGATGTTTTGACGAAATTGGTTCCTTTTTGGCCCTACGAGCTCTTCATGTAAAGGGTACAACACCCTAAAAATGCTACTTATCTTATCAAAAACAACATATAATCAAATATTCAAATGCTTATAAGGAAAGGAAACCATTTTACCACCTTTCAAACATATTGATGACAAAACATATGTGTCTTAATTCAAGATAACTAGATATGGAAATAAGGCAAGAGTAGTAAAACAAACAACACTCACAACTCTTAGCAACACAAACATTATTTTACCTATCTACAAAAGTAGTCAAAACATCAACTTTTATGTGTGTGTGTGTGTCAATGTTCTCAAGGTCATGGTATACATGTGATTCTTTCAATCTTCTTCCCTCTCTTCAATTATGTTCTCCCTCCTCATCCAAGAGGGGGAAAACCATTTTCATACATCCATCTCATTCAACCAACAAGTTAATTAGTCTAGTAATAAACATATCAAAACATAATACTAAACATTCACAAATCATCATAATGGTAATATATACACATTTATATCTTTCAAAAAAAATATCTAACCAAAATTTTCTTTCCTTTACAAAATAAAGCAAGTCAATTATAGCTTAAATATTCTTAAAACAAGATTTTTGTCATCATAATTTTAAAGAACATCAAAAAATAAAATATAGATAACTTGATCCAAAATTTGGTGTGATAATTTTAATTTTTTTGTTTCTTTATTTTTGCATATTCACCTTTCCTTCTCCATGTTTGAGCTTATATATGGTAGGATAATGTCACTACTAATTATGTACTAAATATCCTTCCATCCAATAACATTCTAATTTTAGTGTTAATACATAAATAAACCATTCAATGCATTATTTCTACATTAGAGGGTCTTCTAATCTCCTAGATACCTCTTAAAATATATTGCCATGGTCTTTAATAGACTTGCCCTTTTCTTATACCATATCTCTCATTTTTCTTATGCTTTATGTAGGAATATCTTGTGATTCAAAGTTTGATGAAAAAAAAAATTAATTTCTACCCATTGTTTTGTCATGATGAGAATGCATCATTTTTCAAATTTCCTACAAAATCAAATGATTTTCTTGATATTTGGTCGTACCTTTCCTTTGATAGAGTAATTATAGAAAAAAAATATTTTGTTTTGCCTCTATTGTATCTTTACTAAGGATTGGGAATTGGATTGGTGAGTTAATTTTAGCTTTAGGCTTTTTATATCTTTTATGGTGTTTATTTATTGCATTTTTTTGTGATTGAACATTTACTTTGTCACTCTACTACTACACAAATTTCTGTCTTCTTCCCTTATCATTGGATAGTTTTATGTCAAACTAGTTCCTTCCTAATATTTTGTCATAATCTTGCAAAAATTGTTGTTGTTGGGATTATATGGCTTATTTTAAATTTTCACTTGTATTTAATGTTGAAATCCTTCTTGACCTATTTGGCACAAGGGATGGCTCCAAGGGCTTAAATTCTTCAAAGTGGCATTTTTTGGAGATATTTTTTATTAGTTAAGGACTGGTCATTAGACAGTGTTTTTTTAAAGTTTTCCTCTCTTATTCCAATTTTATTATTAGTTCACTTGAATATTTTATTTTATTCTTCTTATTCTTCTTGATACAACTCATTCCCTCTTAATTTTCTCATATTTTTGGTAATCAATTGGTCTAGATACTTCAAATTGAATCTTAAGGATTGTAATTTTTTGGGGGGGCTTATAAATTTCAAAAATCTTTCATCAATAGTAATCCAAAGAATAGATATATTTTTTGTATTAGTAATGGATTAATAAGCATTTACATTCAATCATGGCATATATTAGTTCATCATGCTACAAAAAAGAAAAAAAATAGGATACTGCAAACGAATAGTTTTTTTTTACAACTTTTACATCAAGAATCTATATAAGGATATGTGCATAGTGATCATACTATATACTATATCTATATACAAAAACCCAATAATTCTCTACATCATAATTAATTTTACTGGTTCACAGCATTATTGTTAGCCTCATCTTCCTCCTTGTTGACCCCTCCATTAGTCTACCTAGTCACATCCCTATTTGGTCTTGTTACAAAAAATGTATCACTCCCCTACTGAGCATGGTGATAGGGGACCTTGTGCCTCACTTTCCTTCCACTTTTTGCATTGATGTTGAAAGCTCTTTGGAATTCATTGAAAGCCCTCGGGAATATATATGTTTCTCTATTGTTGAGAATCAAGATGACAAGAGTGGCCACACCTTACATCTTCTATGTTGATTCTAACCAAACCCTCCCTACAAAGATTCAAAAATTTGGACAAGGAGACCTCGATGTGGAGTAATACATGCAATGCAACAATGAGAAAAGTGAGTCTCTTTGATGACTCAGTAAGAATCCTTCTACAACCCTTAAATTTATCATCATTTCTTTCTTTCCAAATGTACCACATGATTTCAGTAGACAAACAATTCCAAAAAATATTAAATTCCTTACTCATTTTTTTGTCACACATTAAAACATTTTTCCAATTAATTCTATCTTCATTATCCCAAATATTCAAGATACAACATAATAGTTTCCAAATTTCTCTAGCATAGAAATAGTCAAACAAAATGTGCAAAACAGACTTTAGAGTATGACAAATGTTGCAAATATCAATATCATTCATATTAGATTTAAAAGGAAATATTTGAATAATAATAATCCATTTAAAGCAAGACTTTATAGGCTCAATAGTGTTGTTCCAAACCTCAACAATTATCTTTTTCCATTTATTATCAGTTAAAGAGATATCCCAACATTGATTTAAATTCTCAAAGAAAACATTATTACAAACTAGATCCTTATAGATTATATTAGCCTTGAGGTATACAAGAGCCCCCCCATCCTTACACACAAGGTCATTAGCTAGATCCATCTCTTTCTCAATATTTGAAGGGAATTTGGCCTCTTTGTAGGCCTCCAACAAGGTGAAGTGGTTGCTTATGTTGGAAGGGGCGAGGTCAAATTCAGCCCTCAATGCATCTCTGCTTTTAACATTCCCACCCTCTAAAACATCACTCAAGACCTTAATGCCTTTTTGACTCCATTTTTTAGCATAGTAGACCTATAGGAGAGCCAGGGGTTTGCCATTATGCTGCAAATTCCACCAAATAAAGTTGTAGGTTTGGATAATGGAATTGTTAAGGGTTATGTTGATTGACTTAAATTGAGCATTGTGTTTGGCTAGTTCCCAATCCTTCCATAGGATTTTGAAAAATAGGGACCTAATAGGAGTCATAGGGTTTTCACTATTGAGAATGTCACTCAAGGGAAGAAGTCTCCAAGCTTTGGCCTATTTTGGCATTGTTTATTGAATGTTATTTCTAACTAGCACCTTCCAAGGTTCGTCACTAGCTAGCTCTTTCACAATCCATTTTGAGGCTAATGCAATTCCATGAAGCCTCAAATCATTTAAGCCTAGACCACCATGCATTTTATCTAAGCAATGTCATTCCTAATTAATAGCGTTCTTTTTTTTCCTTTACCATCCAACCAAAGAAAACACCTTATTGTTTTCTAGATTTCATTAATTTAATAATTGTACAAAAACCATACAAATGCAAAATATATATTGTAAGAAGATAAGATATTTTGACACAACTACAACCTTCCTACCAGCAAGAGATACTACAAGTTCCATCTTTCTAACTTTTTTTCAATTTTGGTACCGATCCAATTCCACATTTCCTTAAGATTATGGCTAATAGAGAAAGGTATTCCTATATATCTCACTTACATGTTGGGGCCACCCCACTGAAAGTCATAATCTTTTACCCAATTTGGTATGGATTCTTCCCATCCAAGAGAAATGGATTTAGATTTGATACCCTTTCCCTAGAAGCTTTCAAGAATAGATCAAGCGTCTTCATCAGTGATTCCATATTGTCTTTGTAAAATTCTATGAAAAGAGAGGTGTCATCAGCAAATTGCACATTGATCAACTCATTTTTATCTAGAAGTTTAATGCCTTTAATTCTTGGTGAGAATGTATGGTCTCTTAACAAGTATTGTAGGGCATCTAAGGCTATCACAAAAAGGGTTGGTGCCAAGGGACATCCTTGTCGGATGGACCTCTCTAGCTTCACTTCTTTAGAGAGTGACCCATTAATATCTACTTGGGTGGTGGCATCCCTCAAGAGGGTATCCACCATTTTGTAAAACACATTAGGTAAGCCAAAAGCTTTAAGGATTGATCTAAAAAACTACCATTCCACCCTATCATAGGCCTTCTCACAGTTAAGAAGCAGCATTGCAGCATTTTTCTTAGAAACTTTATCCCATTCCATAGCTTCCTAGCTTGTTACAAGATTCTCCAAAATATACCTGCTTTGATGAACTCAGTTTGGATGGTGTTGATGAACCTTGGAAGAATGTTGACCAGCCTCAAGGCTAAGGCTTTGGCCAAAATCTTATAGAATACATTCAATAGAGTTATTGGCCTCCAATTTTTTACTAGTCTTATCACCCCCTTTTGGAAGAAGTTTTATAATACCCTTGTTTATAGTGCTCCCCAATGAGCCATTATTCAAGGATTCCTCATATACCTATAGTAGGTCATCACACACCTAGTCTGAGAAGAACTTGTAAAATTCTATTGGAAATCCATCACAACTCGAGGATCTCATCCCTGGTTAGATTTGATGAAATTTTATAAGAGTCCACCTTTGAGATATTTCTAGGGACGAGCCTTTCTATAAGGTTCCTTGCATTGTGAAAACTTTCATTCTCACCCTCCGATGTGAAAATCCCCTTGAAGAAGGACTGGAATTGTTTTAGTATTCTTTCCTAGGAGGTGAGCATCCTCTCCCCATCCCAGATTTGATCTTTCTATTCCCTAGCATTTTTTTCCTTTAAATACTTGAAGAAAAACTTGGAACCCTTGCCCCCAAAGCTTAGACAATTTAGTTTGGCTTTGATTTTAAGCCCATTAACTCTCTAGGCCTATATTTTTTTTAAACTATCTTTGGCTCTATTTAATTCCTCACCTAACTTAATATCACTTGGAGCCTGTTGTAACTTGTATTTAGCCTCAAATAGACACTCTTGGAGCTCATTTTCTTCCCTCCTACGATCAAGAGCTCTCTTCTTCCTAATTTTTCGAAAAATATTTCTCCAAGTTTCCAAATTAGTATTCCATCTTTCAATGGCAAAGGCATCCTTAAGCATCAACTTGTTGATTTCCCTAATGGGAGAGATAGATTCTTTACAATTAGTGTCCTTTAGAAGAAGGGTATTGAGGATACATGCTTACTTCTTTGTTGACTATTTTGGTCTTCCCTGGAAAGTTGAAAGGTTAGCCTTTATGAGATGGTTTTCTGAGAGTTTGTAAGGGTAAACAAACACTTTAATGCCCTTTCAATTAGGAATAAAATTAAAGAAATCCCTATTTAAATAAATTTTGTCAAGCTTGTAGTAGATTTTTCTACCTCCTTTCTATGTATTGCACTAGGTATACCATATCCCATTATAGTCTTTCTTTCCCCTTTCCATGCGATCAACCAATTTGAGTTTAAGCTTCAATTTGTGCCAAAATTGCTTTTCATTTCATTTCCAAGACATTTCAATCCCACCCCACTTGTCCTCCATTTGCTCAACCATGTTAATGTCCCCTCCCAATACCCAAGGAATCTCTGGGAGATTGGATAACCATTGCCACAAGAAAATCCTATCCCTATAGTCATTCAAGACATATACCGAGCAAACCCCAAACTCAACTTCATCCTTCTTTAGGGTAAACCACACCACCTAGTTGTAGGGGGAGTTGCCACTGCTAGTGACCCACTAAGACCATTGGTTGGAAATTAGAATAGAAGTTCCCCCTACCTCTCTCATGTGTAGTGAAGAAGAAGGAGGCACCATTCCAAATAAACTTTAGATTGGTTTCTAGGGTGAAGCCAATAGATTTGTGTCATGTAGCATGACAAAGTATTTTTCTTTTTCAAGGTTTAAAAACCCTCTGATAATGTATTTTTTCTTTAGGTGATTCAAGGCCCCTAACATTCCACAAGATACAATTAAGTTTCATCATCACCTATCATAGGGTCACTTTCTTCATGCTATAACTACTCAAAGCACTTGGGTAGTTTCTCTTCCACCTCTATTTTCTTGGCCACAGGTGACTAGATTACAACACTAGTTTTTTTCCTTTTGTTATTGGCACTCACTAAGACTTTATTGACTATTATAGAACCCCTATTTTTCCTTAGCCTTCCAGGGCCAACCCTTAGCTTTGAGGTTTGATCTACCTACCCTAGATTGGAATTCCCATATCTAACACACTCTATAACCTCCATTTGGTCAAGGTTAGCAATTCATTTTTTCCTTCATTTTACTGCTATCTTTTGGCAAGTAGGATTGGCCCTCAACTCCCTCACTCACCAACTCAAGGAGAGGAGAACCAATCAGAGCAATAGTGGTAGCGTATTTAGTTAGTGTTGAAGAGTGAATTACACTACCTTCTGAGTCTAGGAAAGGGTTGGGGTTATAGGTTTTCTCAAGGGCATAGAGGGATCCACCCATCAGAGAAGGGATGTCCTCACACAAAGGGGGAGTTGAATAGCCTCCTCCTGCCAAAGGCATCTCTATCTAATTTTCTAGCTTCTCTGGTGAGGGAGGGATAATGATACTTGCATTACCAACACAATCCTCTATACTGGAAGCTTTTGGGGCCACAATGGCCTTAATTAGGGTACTGCTAGAGACATACATCAACACAGATGAGGGGTTTTTGGGGTCCTTGCTCACACAAGTATCCCTAGCCTTTTAAAAACTCTAAGGTATCTTTTTAAAGGAAAACTAGTTGGATCTCTTCTTAAGTTGGAAAACTGAGGTTTTTGGGCCTATTTCCACAATACCAAAAGTTTCTTTAATGTGTTGCTTAATTTTTTTCATGGCAAGTTGTTGGGAATTTAGCCACTCAAGAAGTAAGACATCACTGGTAACTTTTTGGCTTGACACCGGTTTGGGGGGAGGGTGTGTAGCTTTTTCCTATATAGTATACAATAGATCCTCACCCTTATAGTTAGGTCCCACTTGATCAAGGATGCTAAAGGATTTTCTATCAATAAATTAGATAGGTTTGTCAGAGGGAGGATTGAAATTGACATTGTCCCTATTGGGGGCCATCTTCTCCCCATCCATCTCTTCCACCAAGACAGAGACCCTATCAAACTCAAGATGCCCCTCTTCATTGTTTCCAGTCTATTGGAGGTCATGGTCATCAGCCAATTCCTCCACCACCTACAACGCAAAAGTGGCAACATTTTTGTTGCCATTAGGGTTTCCTTATTCTAGCAGGTGTGTCACCCTAAACGCTTTCTTTTTCTAAATAATAGGACAATTCTTCTTGATATTGTTGGAGTAATTAGGACACCACTTGATAATTAATTATTCAAAAATTTAATTATTAAGTCCCTTATTACTATAGTTAGGGTAACAAGCACAATAGAGCACAAACTAGCATGAAAATCAAAATAAGAAAGCAAAGCAAACTGATCTCCAAGCTAGATTTGATTTATCTCCATTGCTCTTCTCCACTTGCATGAGAATGCAAGATTTTGAAGGTTTGATTTTTGATTGTTCAATTTTGCAGCACAACATTGAGATGAAAGATGATAGTGTATACACCTAAAAATGGTCATGGCATTTAATTAATTAAATACTAGTTATTTAATTAATATTTCAACTACGTATAAATAAATTCTCAATTTATTTATATTGTTCATATTCTAAATTCTCCAAATCTAAAATCATATTCTTCTAAATTCATTAAATAACCAAATTTCCATAAGCTATTTTTATTTAATTAATCTTCACTAATCTCGATTAGGAATTCAAACACATTTCTACAAATTTTTGTGCCACCTCACCAAGGTCACATGAAATTAAATAATTGTAATTTTTAATTAGAATTATCTTCAACCAATTTTAAAAGCACATGGCTTATTCCTCACACACTTCCACCAATTTTAAAACACATGGTCTTTTCTTCCCACACTTGAGTCTTCCATCCAAATGGCGTGTTTCCCTTTGGTTAAGAGATTCTTCCATCCAAATGGCATGTTGTCTTTGGTCAAGGGGACAACATCTTGATTCTCTTCATCTCCACCATCCATTCTTCTTGTTCGAATTTGGACCGTTGATCATTGCCACCTCACAAGATGCTTGGAAAAGGCTATAAATACAACCCTTTGGCATTGTATTTTGCATCCACTTTTGAATAGATTTATCATGCAGGAATATCATTTGAGCTTGGGAGAATTATGGAGTCTTATGGTTACATTTTATATCATGTTTTGCATTATAGTTAGATCTTAGACTAACACTTTGCTTGATAGTTGCATTTTATGTCATCCTTTGCATCATAGTTGCATTTTAGATTAGCATATTCATAGTTAGCATTTGAGCATATGTAGAATCATATATAGAATCATATAGATCACTACCATAGTATCCACCACTGTTTGTCCATTCATCATAATCATCGTCATCCATTCGTCATTGTATCCATCGTCATTTTTATCATATAGTTTAATGTAGGGACTTAGTTGGCTTGCATGTTGAATACTAATCTCGTTTCTTAAGTGTCATTCTAATAGCCTTTGTGCACATAGAAATCTAAGGGCCAAAGGGTTAAAGGAATCTTGAAGAATAGAGGACAATGAGATGTTCTTAAAAGATTTGTTAAATTGCAATTTAGAATAGCTTCTTTGCTTTGAATCTTTGACATAATTCATTTCATTAAGCTTTGTGTTGATACTATCTTTCCACATTTCACACACACGCAAAATGGCACCCACCGTGGAGCCCTACCCCATTTTTTTTAACATTCTAGAAAATTTATGTTTGCATATTCAGGCATGAGAGTTTTGGCGCATTTTGTTATTTTTGTGGCGTAGTTTGCACTAGTTTTGGCATAGTTTGCACTAGTTTTGGCGCATTTTGCACTAGTTTGGCACATTATGCACCTTTTTTGGCACATTTTGCACTTTCTCTGGTGCATTTTGCACTTTCTCTAGCGCCTTTTGTCTCTATTTTGGTGCATTTTAAGTTTCCCTGTTTCTCACCAAATCCGAAGGCTAATACTCTATGTTTTGTTTTGCAAGTTTCCCAGATTCATTGTCAAAGACTCAAACATAAACTACTAACATATTGCAGGGGCTAGAAGTTATTTAATTGTTTCCTTTTGGTTAGTTAGGAGCATAGCTTAATTAAAAGGTTAATGAACACCATGTCTTTTGTTCTTCATGGATGAGCTCTCCCCTTAACTGGGTGACCCAAAAAGCTAGACCCATTCACTTTTTGTGTGCGAGTGTGAGTTAAGTATATCGCGTGTGTTCTCTCTTTGTTTACACAAAACAAAGATTGATCAAACTATGGGTATACTTGCTTGCTTTTATTTATCTTAGAGGGACCGCCTTGTGGGAAAAAGTAATCACCCAAGGGAACGACCCAACCAGTAACACGCTAAAGCCAAGTTACTTCCAACTGGGATATAAATGTGGGTACTTGAACAAAGGCAAGTATCACAAGGATAGTTCTAATGAGAATGGCAGCAATGGTCTCTCGCCGCATTGATTATCCCCCATGAATAGAATGTTCGTACTACAACCCTTGTTATAGTTTGGCCAAAAACCTTTATCTATTCTTTGGTGTAGCAACGGTCGTTGCAAAGGCATCCACATTCTTGTAGTTTTTAGTAGAGATGAGAAATATTCCATGGGAGATTCATGGGTATTGATGCTTGGCTTCCCTATAGAAGTGAGTGTTATGGAAGGGATCCAATGGGGTTAAGCATCTAATCATCCGCTAAGAATAAGTGCAGTTGGGGTAAAACCCGCATGGAATCCAAAAGAATACAGTCTTTCACAGCCTTAGGATTGTACATTGCTTGATGTGTCTTTACCAATGTGTTTTTGAACACATTTCAATGACAAACATCACATATTGAAAGTGGAAACCTTGACTCAGAAAAAAATTCATCAAAACAACCAAGTCTCTAACTGGAAAATCTAAAGAATCAAACAAACTTCCAAGAAACAGTCTTATTCTCCCAATTTGGCACATCTTGTAACTTTTCGAGCGCATATTGGCTACCTCCTGGTGCATTTTGCACCTATTTTGGCGCACTTTGTACCTATTTTGGCACACTTTGCACCTATTTTGGCACACTTTGCACCTATTTTGGCATAGTTTGCACTAGTTTTGGCATAGTTTGCACTAGTTTTGGCACAATTTGCACTAGTTTTGGCATAGTTTGTACTAGTTTTGGTGCATTTTGCACCTATTTTGGCACATTTTGCACTCTCTTTGGCACATTTTTCACTTTCTCTAGCGCATTTTGCACTTTCTCTGGCACATTTTGTCTCTGTTTTAGCACATTTTGTAGACCACAAAATCAGTGACCTAGGTTTATCTCTTGTATGATAGTCAATCTCATCCCAAGAATTCTCAGCAGTGTTCAACCATTCCTTAGGTACAATAGAGTCTAAACATGTGCTTTATCAAATGATTTCATGAAAGATCAAAATATGGAAACCAAAATCCAAAATTATTAGTCCAAAAGAACATCAAAAACATCTCTCAACACTCTACGAATTTAGAGAGAGGTTGTTATTCAATTTCTACAAAAGAGCTTCAAAGAAACAATCCCAACTTGTACTCATTTTACTATTGTCAAAATCCAAGACTTTTCCAAATATTTGAGTATCTCATATAGGAAGAAAATTTGTCTCTAGTTTCATGGTTTGAACCCAAAATTCAAAAAATTTCTCAAAGTCCAAAATCATTCCTTAGGTACCTTAGAATCTAAACTTGTTAAAATTGACCTCTACAAGTGGAATTTTCCAACCTAAACCAAGATCTAACATCCCAAAGTACCAAAATCATCAAATTTATCACACCTTTGATTATTAAGCCTAGTTTCATCATCAGGATTTATCATCCTCTCATCACGAATTGAAGCTATATAGTCAAATCAAACTTAGTCTCATTAGAATTTGTCATTCTATTTGACTTAGTTGTAATCCTTGGTACTTTTCCAAAACTTAGATCAAAGTTTAGTCTAAACTATAACACTTGTATGCCCATTCAAACAAGGTTGCAAAAGCAAAGACTCAAGGAAAAAGGACTAGAAAATTAAAACATTAAAGAGCCAAACATTGAAACTCCAACCATTGAAAATCCAAACATTGAAATTTCAACAATTAAAGCTCCCATCATTGAGACTCAAAACACCGAAACTCAAAATAGTGAAACACAAAACACCATGGAAAAGGCTGAAGAGAATCCTTTCCATGGACTCAAAAACACTAAAGGGGAAGAAATAACTAAAGAAGATATCCAACATGTTGAACAAAACCCCAATTTCCACAAATGTTTAGAAAATATTTTTGAAAGAAATGGGGAAAAATACCTCTTTATGTTAGCTAAACAAGGTGCCAAATTACCGGATGATTTTGATGTAAATCAACTAAAAGCACCTCCCTAAAAGCCTAAAAATGATCCTAAACAAGTGGTTGCCCTAACCCACCAAATGAAGAACTTTCAACAAAAAATTCTTGATATGCAAAGGGGAACCTCAAAACAATACTTGATCCAAGAAATTTGTCCCTATCCATTTGATCAAATTATTCACATGATCCCCTTTCCCAAATATTGTGAATTCCAAAAGTATGACAAATACAATGGAAAAATTGATCCGATAGACCATGTAAGGGAATTTAGGACCATGAGTCTTGAATTTGAATATGAGGAAACATATTTGATGAGATTATTCCCAAGAAGCTTAGGAGGACATTGTCTTGAATGGTTCTCCAAACTCACCCCACCAATTAACACCTTTGAGGAATTAGTCAAGTTCATCACTCAATTTTCTTACAACATCCAACATGACATCACCATGAAAGATATTTGTAACTTGAAACAAAAGAAGGGTGAATCGTTCCTTGTATTCTTGCAAAAATGGAGAAGGTTATTTACACGATACTCTCATCCTGTACCCAAAAAGGAAAAGATAGAAATATTTATTGACAACCTCAATGAAGATATGAGTTATAGATTAGAATTACAATGTCCCCCAACCTTCAAAAAATTGATTCAAAATAGGATTAAAATCGAAGAGGCTTTAGTCAAGAGAGGATTCATCAAGATATATAATGAAAAAAACTCATCGAACTCCTCCAAAAATTACAATGGTGGTGAAAAACCCAAGTTTTGGCAATGAAACAAGAACATTGGAAACAATGATGGTGCAGGTGAAATTCAAAATGAAAAACCTATATTCAACCTAACTATAGCCACTACCAAAACTAATTAGAATAACAATCCCCCCAACAACCAAGGCAACAACTAAGGCAACAACCAAAGAAACAACCAAGGAAACAACAAAAATTTCAACCAAAGCAACAATCAAGGCAATACTAGACCTAGAACATCATCATGTCGAACAAATAAAAGGAGGTTCACCCCTTTGGGACAATCATCAGAATTAGCATTAAAGAAACTTATCGAAGCTAAAGTCATAACGTTACCAAAGGCAAAAAATTGGGAACCACAAGTTAAGCCTCCATGGTGGAATGATACTCATTTATGTGACTTTCATCACAACAAAGGACATAAAACCAATGACTTCATGTAGTTGAAGCAATTGATACAAGATCTAATTGACAACAGAATGATATTTGCAGAAGGACCTCAAACAAACAATGATCATGGGGAGTTCAAGAACCCTCTACCAAACTATGAGAAAGGAGAGTCCTCGTCATCAAATAACAAGGGAAAAACTATAAACTATGTCTATGACACCACCCTTCTACATATTGAGGTGGTTGATGATCCAACCCATGACAAATCAGATCTTACTGCAAATGATAACTCAACCAATGATAATACCCATTGAACATGAACAAAACATCATTGCAATTGGAAATCATCACCATGATGTCGACACTACCTCACATCAAATCAATGTTATCAAAATCAGAGAGAAAAAAGACAACAAACTTGTCAATGCAATCACACGAGGACAAGCCAAGGTAACATTGAAAGGAGCTACCCCTTCTACATCCAAATCAATTGTTATCCCTACGAGTCAATATAACATAGTGGATCAATTGTAGAAGATACCCACACAAATATCCATATTAGAACTTCTGAAGATTTCACCCACTCACAAGGAAATCTTGGAACAAGCTCTAGTTGCCACCATGGTACCAAACAATTTGGAGGTTTTCCAATTCCAAACTATGGTGGGACATTTGACTGCACCACACTACTTATCATTTTCTGAACATGATGATGTATCTATCAATCATTCCCACAACATTTCCCTACACATTGAGGTCTTAATTCATAAACACAACATTAAATGTGTCCTAATAGATGGAGGAGTTGGCCTGAATATTTGTACTTTGAAACTTGTCTGTGCACTAGGCTATTTAGAAAATGTTATTGATCCTAGAAGGAAAATAACAATACAAGCATATGATGACAAGGAGAGATCTTCACAAGGATTGATAGTGCTACCTATTCAAGTCAGACCAGTTGTCAGAGATATAGTATGCTAGGTGTTAGACAAAGAGTTAACCTACAACATACTCTTGGGGACACCTTGGATTCATGACATGCAAGCAGTACCATCCACATATCACCAGTGTTTGCAGTTCTCATTTAATGGGTAGGAAATCACTATTGCAGCTGACTCAAATAACCCCCAATATTGTAACACCCTCAAGACTACCCAAGATAATTTTGTACCACACAATAGGGAAGATTCAACTTAGGGTTTATCAAATGATGGGAAACAACTAAATGCCTCATCAAAGTGGGTTGAGAAAAATAGACCAATCAAAGGATAAGGATATCAGTGATACCAATCCCTCAAATAAAGAAAGTACTTCAAATCCTAATCCACAAAATCAGGACGGTCAACTCGAATCATTATCAAAACAAGTTTCCAAGATCCAATTGAAAGACAAAGGTATGGGGGAATAATTATTTCATCAATCCTTATGCTTATCACAACTTTCATCTTCTCCAAAGTCATATGGACAGCCATTGACATCAAAACAAAAATCATCACAACCAGCCACACTATTTGATGTAACCTTTGTAAGAGCAGGCACATTAGTGGATGAGTCAGATGACAAAGAGGCTTTAAACTAGTTGTACAAAAAGGAAGTATCATCACAAACATCCACCTCTAGTGTACAAACAGGAGCAGTATGGAAAAGGAAAGACAATCATGGAAAAGATGGGATATGAGGGAAAAGGTCCTATCGGTAAAAGGAAAGAAGGCATCATAGAACTGATACAACCTATCACAATGCAAGCCAAGGATAAAACAAGATTGGGGTATAAAGAAGAATGGAGAGAAGAAACCAAACAAAAAATTGTTGAAAGAATCCTACAACTACAAGCTAGTGATGCTCATGAAATTGATTCAGGTGAATATGAGTGGGATTTGCTAAAGAGTCTTGTCATGATAAGGAAATTGATGTGGTCCAAAAGTATACACCCATGCATGAAGAGGGTCAAAGTTTAGGTTATAGACTACTTGAAATAGGATCACAACATAGTGATGACTCCATTGAAGACGATCAAGATCAGAGTGAAATGGATAATTCAGAGGAGAGTTACCTTATAGACATCGACTTCGCTATTGGACAATTTGAAGACATTACCATTGGGACCGTTACTGCATCTGACTTTAACCAATCAAACAACTCTTTATCCTTGGTACATCCTAAACTAGTATATTGGGATCAAACTAATCCATCTGACATTCCCAACTTTTCAAATGACGAGGCCATTATCAACTTCCTCTATTCCGCTAATCCCGAAATAGATTCCACCATTGAACATCATAACAAAGCTTCCAACCAGGAGAGTGTCAAATTTTCTAGCTGTAAAATGAATAATACATGGAATGGATCTAATGGTGAAAACCATTCATTGGTAGTATCAGATCTGAAAAACGTAAAAAGAAAGAGTGTATCCAACAATGAAAACCTCTCTAATGCGCTAAAGGATGGAAGATTAGAGTGTATCCAACAATGAAAACCTCTCTAATGCCCTAAAGGATGGAAGATTTGACACACTCCTTGAACACTTTCAGGAACGATCTAAAGTATTGGTTGAACCCACCTTGTCTATCAACATCGACAATGAAGAAATAGCAAAGACTGTCCATCTAGCAGAATCCTTGACAAATCAAGAGAGATCAAACTTCATCAAATTCTTCAAAGAAAGACAAATCAACTTTTCTTGGTCTTATGTTGACATGCCAGGGATTGATCTAGAACTCTTCATGCATCACCTATCTCTACCAGCAGGAGTAAAATCAATCAAACAAAAATTAAGGAAAATGCATTTGCATATTGCCCTATTGGTAAAAGCAGAATTGAAGAAGCTATTGGATGTGGGATTTATCAAACCTATTGACTATGTCGAGTGGATATCAAATATCATACCTGTTTCCAAACTAGACAAAAAAATTAGAATCTACACAGATTTCAGAGATCTAAACAAAGCTAAGTTCCCAAAAGATGATTTTCCTCTACCTAACATTCACATCATCATAGACTTCACTACTGGACATGAAATTCTCTCACTTATGGATGAATTTTCAGGGTATAATCAGATAAAGATAGCACCTACAGATGAAGACAAAACAACCTTCACATGTCCTTGGGGCACTTTCTGCTTGAATGTAATGCCTTTTGGGTTGAAAAATGTTGGAGACACATATCAGAGAGAAATGAACACCATATTTCATGACATGATGCACACTTTTATGGAAGACTATGTAGATGATATGTTGAAAAAATCCTACACCAGAGGACACCTAGAAATTTTAGATAAATCTTCACCAGATTGGAGAAGTTCAATGTGAGACTAAATCCCAAGAAATATGTATTTGATGTAATGTCAGCTAAAGTTTTGGGGTACATTGTGTCGGTAAGGTAGACCCTACAAAGATCAAATCCATCATGGAAATTCCTCCTCCTATAAACATCAACCAACTCAAATCCTTACAAGGAAGATTCCAATCTATCAGGAGGTTTATCACACAACTGGCTGATAAAACTCACCCCTTCAACCACTTGCTCCACAAGAATGTATCTTTCCGATGGGATGAAAAATGTGAAGGAGCCTTCAATCAATTGAAACAATATTTGATGATCTCACCTATCTTGATACCACCGGCGGAAGGAAATCCACTTTTATTGTACATAGCAACAACTAAAATATCATTGGGAGCCTTGTTAGCACAAGAGGATTCAACAGGAAAAGAAAGGGCAATCTATTATATCAAAAAAACCTTAAATGGTTATGAGATCAATTACACCTTCATTGAAAAGGATTATCTAGCAGTAGTGTTTTCTACCCAACAATTGTGACATTATATGCTCACCCATACCATCAAGTTAATAGCCAAGATAGATCCCTTGAAATACCTTCTTAGCAAAGCTAACCTAACTAGAAGACTAGCTAAGTGGATCGTGATGCTAAGTGAATTTGACATCCAATATGTTGATAGTAAGGAAATCAAAGGACAAGCAATCGTAGATCAGTTAGCTAAAGCACCATTACAAGACAATCATCCTATGAACATTGAGTTTCCAAATGTTGATGTCCTAACAGTGTCCACACAACAATGGGTCTTGTACTTTGATGGTTCTTATACACAACATGGATCAGGAGCCAGAATCTTGTTTATCTCGCCACAAGGACATACCATTCCCAAGTCCTACAGATTGATGTTCCCTTGCACCAACAACATAGTTGAATACGAAGCCTTGATCATTGGAATCAAAGTAGCAGTTGAGTGGAAGATCACAGAGTTACATGTTTATGGGGATTCACAACTACTCATTAATTAGGTAAATGGTGACTATCAGACAAATGATGGAAAGCTAATTCCCTACAAAAGAATGGTTGATGACTTCAAAAAGTACTTTGTGGAAATAAGATCTGAGTAGATTCCTCAAAGTGACAACAAAGTCGCTGATGCCATGGTGACCATTGCTTCTCTCTTACAAATTTTAGAGAAACGAGCTTGTTATGAGTTCATGGTTGAACAACTGTTCAACCCATCTTATGGCAACCCTGAGTCCCAAGTTATCTACCATCTAGATGAGGCTAATACTTCCCTCTATGGGAAAATTTATACTTAACTAAAAGATAACACCCTCCCTCCCGACCTATCCTGCAATAAAAAATGAAACTTCATTCGCCAGACCACCCGACACACCCTTATTGTTGATGTCCTTTATCAATGAGGTCTTGACGGAACTCTCCTTCGATGTCTCAAATGTGACAAGTCTAAAATGGCTTTACAGGAAGTACATGAAGGTGTTTGTGGAACTCATTCGAGTGGTTTAACCTTAGCTAAGAAACTCCTCCATCTAAGATATTACTGTTAGGATTAGAAGGCAGATATCTAATAGTTAAATGAAGATTTGATTAGTAAAATAGAGAAATAAAACACAAAAAATTATAGTAGAAACAAGACAACACAAAGAATTTAACATGGTTCACCCAATCCAGGCTACATCAACAAAACCGCAGCCATCCAATGATTTTATTATCTAGTGCAAAACTTATTACAATCTCACAAATAATCACCTTTTTTTTACATACTGTAACCCCCATCCTAACCCCTTATAACAAGCTTTTTAGAAGCTTCTAGAATTAGGGTTTTACAAGGTCATTTTTTTTCTTTTCTAGTGATCTTTCCTTTTTTGGTGAGGATACATGTCGGGGTGTACAGTATAGCATGATCAGTCGCCACATACCAACAATCTCCCACTTAGAGATTGATCAGGCTCCATACCAACAAAATCTCCCACTTGTTGACTGATCCTGGACAACACTATTGCACTTACAACTCCCACTGGAAATAAGTACCTTGGACCTTGCTGCTCTGTTATACCTGAATTCAACCTTCAAGGCCAACCGAAGCTGAAGAGGAGCTCAAATTATCCCTTGTCACCACCTTTGTAAACATATTCGTTGGATTGGCATATGTATGTATCATGTCCAGCTTGACCTGTCCATCCTCCAACACTGACCGAATGAAATGATATCTCAACTGTATATGTTTTGTTTTAGAGTGAAAGGCAGATTTTTTTGCAAGATGTATAGCAATCTGGCTGTCTTTAAATAATTAATTTTCAATCTTTTGTTTTCCCAACTCTACCATGAAAAGTTGCAACCATATCATCTCCTTTTCCACCTCTGTTGCAGCAACATACTCTACCTCCATGGTGGATAAAGCAACCACCTTTTGCAATCAAGAAATCCAATTCGCTGTTGTCCCACCAACTATAAATACATAGCATGTGGTACTTCACCTGGTATTGATATCTCCTACCAAATCTAAGTCAACATATCCTTTTAAATCAGTATTAGAGCCCCCAAAACATAAACATTTATTGGATGTACCTCTCAAGTACCTTAGAATCCATTTTATCACATTCCAATGCTCAACACCAGGATGACTCATATACCTGGTAACAACTCCTACAACATGTGCAATATCTGGTTTTGTGCATACCATGGCATACATTAAACTACCTACAGCTGAAGCATATGGTACCTTAGACATTTTTTCTTCCTCCTCTTGTGTCTTTGGATACATATCCTTAGTCAACTTAACATGACTACGCAAAGGTGTGCTGATAGCATTTTCATTTTCCATATGAAATCTCTGCAACACCTTCTCAACATAATTAGCTTGATATAAAAACAATTTTATATTTTTCCTATCTCTTGTAATCTTCATACCAAGGATTTTCTTTTCTACCCCCAAATCCTTCATAGCAAATAAATTTTCTAACTATTGTTTTAACTCCCTTATGTGATCCATGTTAGACCCCGCTACAAGCATACCATCAACATATAAACATAAGATTATGTAGCTATCATCATCTAACCTCTTAAAATAAACGCAATGGTCTGAATTACACCAACTGTAGCCTTGCTCAGTCATAAAACTATCAAATTTAATATACCATTTCCGAGGTGCTTGCTTCAAGCCATATAGACTTTTCTTCAATCTACACACAAGTTTCTCCTTTCCTTTGACCTCAAATCCTTGTGGCTATTCCATATATATTTCCTCTTCCAAATCACCATGGAGAAAAGTTGTTTTAACATCAAGTTGTTCTAAATACAAATCTTCAGCAACCACAATACTTAAAACAATACAAATAGAATTCATTTTAACAATAGGATAAAATATTTCATCAAAATCAGTACTCTATTTTTGTGCAAGTCCCTTTACAACTAATCTAGCTTTAAATATTTTCTTACCTCCATCCTCCTCTTTCATCCTATAAACCCATTTTTTTGGTAAATCTTTTTTACCTGCAGGAAACTTGCATAATTCTCAAGTCTGATTTTTCAGCAAGGAGTCCATTTCTTCTTCCATTCCATGCTCCCACTGAACCTTGGTATCCACCTGCATAGCTTCATCATAACATTTTGGTTCACTAGCATCAGTTAATAAAATAGAATACAAAGAGGGAGAAAATATTTCTGGAGGTCTACTTATCCTTGAAGATCGTCTAACATTCATTGGATTTTATGGTATTTGTTGTTGTTATTTTTTAGGAGCATGAAGAACCACTAGAAAATTGTTGTTTGGTGTATCATCCAAAACTACATAATCATTTTCTTTCTTCTCATGCTACTGCAACTGGTCTTTGTACAACACTTTCTCATTGAATATGACATCCCTGCTTCCCACATTTTTTTGATTTTTAAAATCCCAAAGCCTATAGCCAAATTCATCAATTCCATATCCAACAAATATACATTTCTTTGATTTTGCATCAAGCTTTGTTCTATTTTCAGAATCTACATGTGCAAATGCTTCACAACCGAAGGTCTTGAGAAAAGAATAACTCACCTTCTTACCTATCCATGCTTCCTCTGGAATACCACAACCCAAAAGATTAGAGGGACCTATATTGATTAAATAAATAGCAGTGTTTACAGTCTCTTCCCACATGTTTAAAGGCAGCCCAACATGCAATCTCATAGTTCATGCACGCTCCATTATTTTTTTGTTCATGTGCTTAGCCATTCCATTTTCATGTGGAGTCCTTGGAACCGTTTTCTGCCTACGAATACCATTAGACGAACAATAATCTTCAAACTCTTTGCTACAATACTCACCACCATTATTAGATCTGAGACATTTTAACTTTTTACCTTTCTCATTCTCAACCAAGCTTCTCAATTTCTTAAAAGTTTCAAATACATCAGATTTTTGTCTAAGGAAATAGATCCATACCTTCCTTGTTGCATAATCAATAAAAGTGACATAGTACTGAGAGCCGCCAAGAGAAGATACTTGAGCTAGTCCCCATACATTCGTATGCACAAGCTCCAATTTCTCTTCTTTTGCTTCCCATCCTTGAGAAAACTAACTCTCTTTTGTTTGTCATACACACAACTTTCACATAAATCCATATTAATACATTTCAGACCTAGTAAAAAATATTTGAATGAAGTACTTTCATACCTTTTGCACTCATATGCCCAAGTCTATTATGCCATAGTGTTGATTCAAAATCCATAGCAACTATCTGATTTTCTGCCTACTAAACTGCAGCAACTGTTCCTAAACATTAATTTTTATTTGCAATAGCTAAAGTAGAAGGAACAATATGACTTGTACAAAGATATAAGGTGCCTACTTTCACACCTTTTGCTACCACTAAGGCACCTTTTGTAACCTTCCAATTTTTATCACTAAATGTAACAACACAACCTTCATCATCTGGGTATGTGCAGGATCATCATGGAAAAAACAAGCCCTTAAGTGGCAAAAAATTCAGAAAAATTAGAGTTAGGAAACTTGATGTAAAATTTTGAATACATTATCTATATTATTTCAAAAATATGTAAGAATAGAATATATAGAAAATTGAATGTAGTTTCTAAACTACTAGGTTTATTTAAAATATATATATCTATTTGGTGAAAATTTGAAATTTCAATGCAGTAGTACTTAAATTTCAAGGAAAAAATAAGAAGTAGGTGTCTGTCTACCACCCTAACCATAATAAAATGATAATATTTTTATATAATATTTTAGATATAAGTAGAGGACTCATGTCCTGATGTCATGCATTTTTTTTGTAATTTTTTCCAAGTAAATAATTAATTATGAATTTTTAGTACAAATTTTAAAAAATATAACACCTTGTATGTCCGACCACCTTAACTTGGTCAAAACTTCATAAAATTTAATTTTTCTTTTTTTAATCCTATAGTATGAGAAGCATAGAATGTGACGCATGTTTTAGATTGAAAAAATGTGATATCGTTTGAAAGCTATAGATGTTTTTCAATTAACCTATCAATTAGGACTTTAGTCGTAATTCAAATAAAAAATGAATAATAATTATTTATTTAATTCAAAGTAAATAATAATTTATATTCGTGGAAAGTTGAGAATCTCCTTTAAAAACCCTTTTCATTTCATCAATTTTGGGTAAAAAAAATTTGTCAGCCATATGGTCCATCACATCACTTACATATTGCCACTTTTTGGCCCATCATCATCCTGCACATACCCATCTAGTTGCCCTACTGAAATTAAATTTATTTTTAACTTTGGAATGTTCCTTACCTCATGTAGTAGCCAATGATTCCCATTCTACAACTTAATCTTGATTCTTCCATTTCCAATAATCTAACAGGGTTCATTATCTCCCAAATAAACTAGCCCAAAATCCCCTTGGACATAATCAAGAAAATAAGTTCTATGGGGTGTAGCATGAAATGAAGCCACTGAATCTAACACCCAAGAATCATCAGCATTATCAAGGGAAAGAATCAAAGCATCCTCATCAAATTTATTATTTACTACATTTGCCTCTTTATTTCCTTCCTTTTTGTCTCCTTTATTTTTCTGAGACTAGCAATCTTTCTTTAAATGACCCGGCTTACCACAATACCAGCAATCCCTCTTGTCTCTAGATTGGGACCTTTTTTCCTTTGATTTTTCTCGTGACTTCCCATGACTTCCATAATTTTTTCCTCTCTCCTTTGTCCTGCCCCTTCTTTCTGTATTCAAAAAACTGCCTAATGTGGATGTTCCACCTGATCTTTTCCTACGAATTTCCTCGCTCAAAATAACACCAACAACATCATCAAATTTCAATGTATTTTAACTAGAAATAGAATTACTAATAGCCATGACTAAGCTATTCCAGCTTTCAGGCAAAGAACACAATCAAAAGAGCCCTAACTTCTTCATCAAATTTTACATTTATAGAAGTTAATTGACTGGTAACCATATTAAACTCATTTAAATGATTAACAACTAACCCACCTTCTACCATTTTCATATTAAATAAATGCTTCATGAGAAATACTTTATTTGAAGTGAAAGTATTTTCATATAACTTTTCCAGGGTTTCCATCAACTCTTGATTTGTCTTTGTTGTAATATTGAATGCCACTGATTGTGCTAGGCATAAACGAATGGCTCCTAGTTCCTTTCTGTCTAGAGGATTTCATTCCTCTTCACTCATTCCTTTCGGTTTCTTAGTTGTTCCTTCCAATGACCTCCATAAATCCTTTTGATAGAGATAATCCTCCATTCGCATCTTCCATAACTAATAGTTCTTCCCATTGAATTTATCTACCTTCAATTTACCCTCATCCACCATTGCTCCCACTTAACCATGAGACTCCCACTCAACCGTGAGACTTTCCTATAGATGATAATCAAACACAACTCGCTCTGATACCACTTGTTAGGGTTAGAAGGAAAATATCTAATAGTTAAATGCAGATTTGATCAATAAAATAGAGAAATAAAACACACAGAGAATTTAACATGGTTCACCCAATCAGGGCTACATCCACAAAACTGTAGCCATCCAATGATTTTATTATCTAGTGCAAAACTTATTACAATCTCAAGAATAATCGCCTTTTTTTTACATAGTGTAACCCCATCCCAACCCCTTATAACAAGCTTTTTAGAAGCTTCTAGAATTAGGGTTTTACAAGGTCATTTTTTTCTTTTCCGATAATTTTTCCTCTTTTGGCAATCACCCCGGTGAGGATACATGTTGGGGTGTATAGTATAACATGATCAATCGCCACATACCAACAATTACTATTTAACTATGGAGAGGGATTCTTTTCAGTTGGTCAAGATATGCCAAAAATGTTAGATTCATGACAATCTCATCCTCACACCAACACAAGAACTTCAACCTTTTGCATCAACATGGCCCTTTTGTCAGTGGGGATTAGACCTCATAGGGAAGATTCATCTATATTTATCAAATGGACACAAGTTCATTATCACAACCACTGAATATTTCACGAAATGGATCGAAGTTGTCCCTCTAACTACCATCACAGGAAACAAATCTTCTCCTTCATTTTGAGCTACATCATCTATCGGTATGGAATCCCTCAATCCATCATCGCTGACAATGGAAAACCTTTCAAAAATCAAGACGTTGAAGAACTTTGTGAGAAATTTCACATCCAGCATTGGTTTTCTACGCCATATTATCCTCAAGGAAATGGCTAGATAGAGGCCTCAAATAAGACTATCCTAAAAATCTTAAAGAAAATTGTCAACAATGCTGGACATGACTGGTATGTGCAACTGAACCCTACTCTATGGGTTTAAAAAACTAGAATTCATACCTCAACAGGAGTTACGCCTTATGCTCTAGTCTACGGATTAGAAGCCATTCTACCTATTGAGGTTGAACTACCATCACTCTGGGTGTCACTAAAAGGGATCATTTCAGATGAGGATTAAAGAGTGTCTAGGTTACAGGAATTGGAACTCTTGGATGAGCATCATCAGCATGCAATGGATCACCTAAAATCATATCAGAAGAGGATATCTAGAAGCTACAACCATAGAGTCAAGCCTAGAACATTTCAGGTTGGTGACTTAGTCTTGAAAGAGAATCCCTGTAATCAAGAAGATCGAGAGAAGAAGGGGAAATTTGAACCAAACTGGCTAGGTTCCTTTGTCATTGTGTCAGCCTTCAGATTAGGAGCATATTATTTGTCCACAATAGAAGGGGATTTGTTTGATGAACCCCTCAATAGCCTACATCTCAAGAAGTTCTACACCTGAATCATCCAATGCATCGGAAAAAGGTTCTGAAAAATACTAAAAACATTAGAAAATGTCCTAAAAAAATGGTTGCCTTGATGAAAACCTGGCAAGCAGGTGTCTTGGTAACAACCAAAAAAATTAAAAAAGATCAAAAAGAGAAAAAAGAGAAAAAAGATAAAAAAAGAAAAAAAAGAAAAAAATAAGAAAAAAATAAGTGAAAAATAAAAAGAATGAAAAAATCTAAAAATCTAAAAAAGTGCAATAAAAACAAGTAGTGAAAACCTGGCAATAGGTGCTATTTGTGATAGGTTACCTTTTCCATCTATTTGAGCATGTTGACCATTCGCTTTCACCATTCACTTTCGCCAATCCATCTGCCTATCCTCGGAAAGCACCATGTACATATACTGGCATCGCGATCGTGTCTCACCCTAGACTGGGGGAAAAATCTTGAACTCACTGGGGGAAAATAAAATTTGAGCTTAAACCAACTAACAAAGAGCAGTAGTACAACATAACCCAAAACAATGATCATAGTACAACTCAACATTGGACATCAATCACACAAACAGAAACGGATCGAACACCCAAATCAAAACAACCAAATCAAACTGAAAGAGAACTTCAAATGGTTGATGTTCTTTCTGAATCATGGGTTTATCACGTTAAACACAAATGTTCAATTGTTGTATTTGGATTTTTGTTATCATATCTCTGGAGCCCCTCGATGATGTATTGAACTAGAGGAGCTAGGAAGAAGTATGATTTTTCTTTTTCTGTTGTCTATGAGTTGATCATTATTACTATGCAAATTGTCGTGAGACGTGTGCTACAAAGTATCACTGATGACATTTTGAATTTGCATAGGAAACCGGTTAACTCTTGTCTTTTTATGCAAGCAATACTCAAGTCATCTTGATTTAATTATACTTAGATGCTTGTGTTAACTTGCACTATCAAACATCATGGAAGTAGTAATTAGGTCATCATGTTTTAAATATATCATCGATGCTTGTACTCACTTTCAACATTTTAAAGGCACAATGATGATAAAAAGCATGACAAATTGGTTACTACAAATGAAAACTTTTGCATATGAGATCTACATGGTTAGAGTAGATTGCATCCATGTTAGTTTGCATTTGTATTTATGGAGTTTCCAAAGCTGCAACAATGATGTTATCTCACCGCCACTTGTAGATGGGTTGGTCGAGTCTTGGGGTTTGCTCCCTTGAGGACACAGGTTCGACTCTTGTCCGTAGTGGAAAAGGTGGGGGTTAGTATGCTACGACCAGGTTGGCTTCATTGACCTAGGGTAATAATGGCTAGGATCACCATACAACCTTTTGGTCAGGTCTTTGGGTTTGCTCCCTCGAGGACACAGGTTTGACTCACCTTTGTAGTGGAAAATGCAAGGGTCAGTATGCTATGACCAGGCCAACTCTGCTAACCTAGGGTAATAACAATTGGGATCACCATACAACCTTTTAAGCCACCACTTGTAGACGGGTTGGTCTTGGGGTTTTCTCCCTCGAGGACATGGGTTTGACTTTCCTTCATAGTGGAAAAGACGGGGGTCAGTATGCTACGAACAGGCCGACTATGCTAACCCAGTGTAATAATGGTTGGGATCACCATACAACCTTTTTCCACCACTTGTAGGCAGGTTGGCCAGGTCTTGGGGTTTTCTCCCTCGAGGACACAGGTTCGACTCACCTTCATAGTGGAAAAGGTGGGGGTTAGTATGTTGTGACTAGGCTGGCTCCACTTAGTCTTGGGTTTCCTCCCTGAGGTCTTGGGTTTGATTCTTTCTGGCCTGGATATTACCCCACTACAGATGTTTGGGGGTGACGTTGGTTACCCTATGGCTGTAGGGATTAGTCTCGCCTCAAGCCCGCCCCGTAAAGGGAACTCGTTGGGCTTGACTCATGGGGATACCCTTTGAGACCAAAAAAAAAAATAATGATGTTATCTCTTGCACTAATGGATTGAGTACACTTGACATTTCCAAAAACACATCATTCTCATTTAGTTGCATATCAGTTATTAGTTGCATCATCATTTGCATACAGTAAGAAAACATTACATCATTCATTTATCCATACATCACATCACAATATTTGCATCAGAAAACACAAAAAGACATGCATCACATCTCATTTACATAATCAAAATCATTTCATCTAGTGGCATTAGGAACATGGCTCACTAAGCTTAAATGAGTGAGTCTCTTCATATTTCCAAAAGAATTGGGAAATATGTCAGGTTTTGTGAAAGCTAAATTTAACAAAGAATCAACTGATGGTGACCTTCCCATAACTCTTGGAAGTTGGATAGATTCACTCATTTAAGCTTAAGTCCCTAGAACACAATCATCTTCATAATCATTTGCATCACATAATCATCATTCATCATTATAAAAAATCATACATCATTTGCATTACATCCATCCATACTCAATATGAACATCACATATCATCACATGTCATTATTACATAATCAAATCCATTTCACATAGCATAAAACATCATTTGCATAAATCCATAAAACATATAGAATCATCCATCATTGCATTATCACAACATATCATCATTGCATACATTCTCATAGAATTAGGTACCATCACACCATCATTTCATATACACATTCATTCATTCATCACATCATATAAAATCCATCACATAGCATCATAAATATAGAAATTAAATGCATCCATCACATAGCATCATCATCATCATAAACATAGAAATTAAATGCATCCATCACATAGCATCATCAGCATCATAAACATAGAAATTAAATGCATCCATCCATAGCATATCATCATCATAACATAGAAATTAAATGCATATGATAATCATCATCATAACATGGAAATTAAAGGAATCATTGATATCTATCATCATATCAACACATAGATCATAATCATCACCGCATATCATATAACCTCAAAAAAAAAAAATCATAATGTCAAAGTGTACAAGGATATCCAAAAAGTATGATGAGATACATCAATATCAAAAAATGCATTGTATCATAAAGTCTGAAAACAAGTACGTCATCAATGTCACAACAGTGTATACATCATGTCCAAAGTACATCAAAATATGCTATCCTAACCAGAGCTATGTCGTGCTCCCCCCAGATGGTCTTGGCATCATAGAACCAGTACCTCCTATTAGCTCTCAAAAACGAAGGCTAAATGCCTCAAGAGGCTGCCAATCTCTTGATACGCTTTAGGGTAACAGACAAGGTTGAAAGAATTCAACCTTCTACTCTTTAGGTGCTGCTAAACCTTGGGCGGGTGTACCTCTCTGAATTAAGCAAACTTATGTTTATATCTCTTACAGAAATTTTTTCACAATGGCAAATAGAGGTGAACAAATTAAACCAATATCAAAAGTAGTAGCAATATTCTGATCTAAATCCTAAAATGATTAATTAACAGATATAAAGAGAACAAATGAATCTTAATGATGAAACTGCAGAGACCAGTGCCTTATTGGGTAGGCGGAGTCAAATGAAATCAAGATGAGCAACACTCTCTGGAGAAAACTCAAATCATCTGGCATATATTATGTTTACAACTTGTATAAACATGCAATACTATAACTTCTAAGCTCTACTTTAACAATCCAAATGAATCTCTCTGATTACTATGATCAATTAAAAGGATTTATTCTTTGCTTGAAAGAACCAATTGATTAATCACACAGATACAACAAATGTGCATTGATAACTGAACATAAACTTGTTATGTCAATTTAAATAACTAGAAAGCATCAATATTGGAGACAACTTAGCAGTATTTTTATTGAATTCAACAGACAATGCAACAACATCAACTGATTTTCATAAATACCTCCATTTTGAAAACATGCATCAATAGTCTCTGATCTGAGAATTTTATTATATTGTATCTACTTGTTGTGTATCAAATATCTAATAATTGATGATCATTTTACAATTAAAAATCGCCTATTTATACACCAGCATCAAGAAAATAAACCATGTTGAAATTCCATGTCGGCCCTCCATATAATTCGGGTTCCTTTCATGTCAGCCTGCAACGATAATTTAGCAATTTACATGTCGGCCTCAGCATTTGAATTTCTATTTTTCATTAGTGAAACAGTTGGTGAGACAAACCAGCAGTTATGTCGAAGGAAATTCAATCGTTAATTGCTCTGTGGTGTTATTCGCCTTCACTGTGACTTGTCTGAGTTGGGGAGATGTCATGTAGATCACTTTATGTTTCAATGAGAGCCCCCGCGATCAAACTATATGTCACTATAACAAATTGCTTGTTACACTAAAGACAAGAAGCATCTGCATGTTCCCTTTGTGTTTCATTGTAGCCAATGATATCGGGGAGACCTCACGTAGACCACATTGTGTTTCACCGAAAGCACCGAGCTCACATCTATTTTCCAGGACAACATAATTCTCACACCGACATAATTCTCATGCACACTATTGGCGAGACATACAATGTTGGGGAGACCTCTCGTAGAAAGCTTTGAGTCATACCGAAAGTCTTCATCCACTCTAAGTCACTGAGACAAGATCATACTCTCACCGACAAGGTCCTTCATTATTTTCCATTGACGAGACTGAAGGTCACTCGCTGAGACCTTTTATCGAGAACCTTAACTCATACCGATATCGCATACCATTATGTTGTCAGTCGAAGAGACACAACAAACCTCTCACTAAAAGCCATTTGAAAGAAACCCTTTATGCTCCGTCAGTGAGACATATACACCTCGTTGAGACCTTTCATCGATAGCTCCAACTCTTATTGAAAAATCTCCATACATGTCGGTCGGCGAGACATAAAGTGCTCAGTGAAACAACATGCCAAAGACCAAACTCCAGTTGAAAAAACCTTTTGCACAAGTCGGTGAGACACCACGAAATTGTTATGACATTTCACCGAAGCATTTAACTTATGCCGATAAATCAATTCTTCCACCACCAGTCGATGAGACAACGAGGCCTTGTTATAACCTCACACCAAAAACAACAAGTTTGGATGAAGTGAATCCTTAATGTGCTTGTTGGTTGGTGTAACAATTGAAACTCGCCAAGACCACATGCCGAAAGCATTAACTCTTACTGATACATGCATCCGGCACTGGTCGGCAAGACTAGGTGAGTTCGCCAAGATGCTTCATCGAAGGAAAAACTCTCACCGATGCATCTCCATATACCGTTCGGTGAGACATAAGGCACTCGGTAAGACCTCATTCCGACGATATAACTTATGCTGATAGGAACCTTTTCTGTCGCCGAAACAACGTGAATGTCTTGCCGATAGCCGCCAATAGGTGAATGTCGATCGCTGTAACAATGAACAAGTCTTGCTGATCATCTACAAAAAATATATGTTAACACAAAAGCATCACGGGTTGGGGAGACCTAGATAGACTTATGTTGATATGGACCACAATGTGAAAAATGCATGACCCGATGGAAACTATGGGACCATATGGAGAAATATGGGTGAAATATACATGTAAAATCATCATATTTTTACAGCTCCAATAGTGGCTCCATCTGGGGATGAATGATAGTGAGATCATTACAAGGATCCAGATCTTTGGGTGAGAAGACCAGACATAGAATGATGAACTAGTGAGCAGAATGGAAATGCCACATGATGGAACAAAAGGAAAGTGAATGCAAAATGGAGATGAACCAGAATCCTAAACTACTATGCATGGAAAATAATTTTAAAGAGGATAAACAAGAGTTGTCCATGCATTGGCAATCCTCAATCCTTTGTGTCACTCAAGAGAAAAAAAGCTTTAGAAATTTCCCATGAACAGAAAATTCCTGATCTTCACCAGCCAAATTCTATAAATAGTATGAGTCTTCACCCTTCTTTCCAATATTAACAAAAGGTCCCAGCCATAAAGCTTCAAATTTACCATGCTTTCCCTTCTCCTGACACCTTGCATTCCACATCAACACCAAGTCATTCTCTTCAAATTTTCTATCATTTTCCTTCTTGTCAAACAGATACTTCATCTGTGTCTGTAACTTCATGTTTTGGTTTTGGGCAACTCTCCTTACTTCATCAAGTTCAGCTAGTTGCTCCATTCTTTCTTCCATGGGTTCAGGAATACCCAAATCTTCCTGAAGGACAAATTTGTAGACTGGCAACAAATTCTGCAAAGGTATCCTGGCGTGTGCTCCATATACCAATTCAAATGGGGATTTTCCAATAGCTTTCTTCAGAGTAATCCTGTCAGCCTTAATTTTGAATCCCAAGCCTTCTTGTTCTATCCTAACATCCTCCTTATAATCTTCAAAAGACTCTTATTGCTAGACTCTACTTGACCATTAGCTTGTGGATGGTAAGGAGTTGCATAAGAAATAGTAATGCCATATGTGTCACAGAAACTTTTAAATTCATCTGACCTGAAACACATCCCATTATCTGTGATTAACCTCAGTGGTGCACCAAATCTGGTGATAATGTTTTCCATCAAGAAATTTGTCACCACTTTGCTTGTAGCCTGTTTAGTTGGGATTGCCTCCACCCACTTCGTAAAATAATCAGTGGCAACCAATATCCACTTGTATCCTCCACTTGATTTTTCTTGTATCTCTCCAATGAAATCAATTCCCCATTGATGAAAAGGGGCATCAGCCTGCAAGGGTCAAAGTGGCAAGGCTCCTTGATATTTCAGCTTTCTAAGAACTTTTGGTAGGCCTCACATTTTCTTACATGTGTAAAAGAATCATTAAAAACTCTAGGCCAGTAGTAACCTGCTCTAAGAATTTTATGTGTAGTTGTTTTTGCTGAGTAGTGTCCTCCACAAACTCCTTCAAACATTTCACTTAAAACATGCTTGGCCTGAAATTTTTCTAGACATAACAATAGTATACCATCCATGTTCTTCCAAAATAGATCTCCATCCATGAAAACATATGTAGATGCCTGCAACTTCAAATTTCTCTTTTGGTTGTCACTCAATCCCTCTGGACACTTCGTAAACTTAAGGTAATGCATGATATCAGTATACCAGGGAGTGTGCTCAATGCTCGCAATTGCAGTCCCTTCTTCTACATTACAAACTTGATTTGCTTCAATATTCGATTTTGCCATCAACCTAGCCAAGCCTTGACCTCTTACTAATTTGGTAATCTGTATCTCCATGTCAAATTCTTGGATCTTGTTAATCCAATTGCATCTTCTTCCTGTTACTTCAGACTATGTTAGAATATCTTTGACAACAACATGAGGAACATAAGCAATCACCTTTGCTCCAACAAGATATGGTCTGAAAGCTTTTGTAGCTTTTACTAATGCAAACGCTTGTTTTTCCATTATGTCATATTTCAATTCAGACCCTTGTAATGACTTACTGAAGAAAGACATAGGTTGTTCATGACCATCCTCATTCTTCTGTAACATAACAGCAGCAATTGTGTGCATTGAAGCAAATGAAAATATCTGAAAAGGCTTTGCAAAATCTGGAGATTTGAGGACAGGAGCCTCCTTGATGGCCCTTTTGATAGATATGAAAGCTTCCAAGGCTTCTGCAGTCCATTCCATTTTTTGTCCTTTCTTCAACATTTTTGATATGGGCTTAATGATCTCAACAAAGTTAGAAACAAATCTCCTAACAAAATTAATTTTTCCAAAGAATGATTGTATAGCCTTAACAGTTTTGGGAACATGAATTTTATCAATAGCTTCAACCCTCTCAGAATCTATCCTAATTCCTTCTTTTGAAACAATATGTCCAAAAGCTTACCTTTTGTGACTGCAAAATGACACTTCTTTGGATTTAAGCTAATACCATATTCCAAGGCTTTAATAAATACCTTCTCCAGATGTTGTACATGATCTTCAGCTTTCTTTGAATAAGCAGTCAGGTCATCCCGGTACACCACCATGATAGCATTGATCAAATTTGCAAATGCCATGTCCATATCCCTTTGGAAGGTCGTTCCTACATTAGTGAGACCAAATGGCATTCTTGTGTATACATACGTTCCCCAAGGAGTTGTGAATGTTGTCTTATATTGCTTAGATTCTCTGACTTTGACCTGGTTGTATCCTGAAAACCCATCCATCATGGACAGTAGTTCACACCCTATTACCTTATGCAATATAGCCTCCATATTGGGTAGAGGATAATTGTCCTTGAGAAGCTATATTCAAATTTCTGAAGTCCACATATAATCTGATGTCTCCATTTTTCTTCCTCACAGGGACCAAATTTGAGACCCACATTGAGTGCTTGATTGGTTTGATGATTCCCCCATCTCTGAGCTTTGTCAATTCTTCTTGCATTTTAGGCTCTAGTGTTGGATTTATGGGTCTTTGTTTCTGTCTGAATGGCTTAGCATCTGGCTTCAATGGTATTTCATGCTGAAACAAATCTTCCCTGTATGCTTTTAGATCTTCATAAGACCAAGCAAAGACATGCTTATACTTTCTCAGCAACTCTATCAGCATTCTTTTGATTGTAGGGCTTACCCTCTTTCCTATGTACACCTTTCTTGGTGCTATTTTAGTCCCCAAATTAACTTCTTCAATATCTTCTCTTCTGACTGGTGTTTACTTCATGAGAGACTAATAATTTCCATCATACAGCCACTCCAAAGCCACCAAACCCTTAGGAAGCTTATTTGTTTTGAGCTGCAAGATCTCCTTTCCAAACACTATTTTCTTCCCATCCACTTCCTCAACAAAAGCATTGAAATCAATTTCCTGGGCTTCATATTGATCAATACAATGGAGTAATTTCAAAAGATCAGTATCATCGTTGAAAACTTTCCAACTATAAATGTTATCAGGAATAGCAGGTCTTGTCTTGAACTCAATCTGTGACACCCCAGCCAATGTGATATCATCTCTTTTTAGTGCCACATTTGCTAAAAAATCAGCCATTATGTTCTTTGATCTGCCAATCCACTCAATTGAAAAGGCATCAAATAACTCAATTGTGTCCCATGCAGCATTCCTATATTGCTTCAATCTTTTGTGTTTTGTTGCATACTTTGACTTGATTTGTGAAACAGCCAACTCAGAATCACCAAAAATAGTCAGCAACTTAATCTTGTGTTTCACAGCTATGTTCAAACCTGTCAACAAGGCCTCATACTCTGCCACATTGTTTGTACATTCAAATGCTAACCGAAATGAATATTTAAATGTAATACCTTTAGGTGAAACAAAAACAATCCCAGCACCATTACCTTATTGGCTGCATGCTCCATCAAAATACATCTTCCATACTTCATTGCAGCTTTGTGCCACATACTTTTCAATTGGATCACTATTGGTTAATTTTGGCTAGGCTGATTCAATCTTAAAACTTCCAAGATCAACATCACAAAAACAGTTGATCTGATCTTGTGGTACACAGTCAACAAGCTAGTTCATTTTGGGCTCTCTATACAATTTGACTTCTTGACCATTCACTAGAATAGTAGCATAAGATAAATCAAACTGGATGTTTCCTCCAACTGATGTTGTCCATTGTCTTGATAGAAGCATCCCAAACTGAGGAGTATCAATCACTGTTATATCTATATTATATGCCACCTATGGATAAGTAGCAAGTTTGACTTCAACACTTCTCATAATGCCTACCACAGGTACAGGTCTGTTATCCATTGCATAGCACTTCCCTTCACATGTATCAACCCACATGCCAAGCTACTTCATAACTCCAACTAACATGATATTTATAGCAGCACCAGAGTCTATCATGCAATTTCTTAGCAATTTGTTGTTTATGAGTAATGTAGTGAAAAAAGGATCAACTTGTGGGGGAGTTGTTAATACATCACTTAAGCAGACTTCTGGGATATTTACTTTCTCTTGCCTATTGACTACTTTAATAGTTACTTTGTTTTCAAAATTCATATGTTTCTCATTTCCATTTGTTATCAACTGAATAGCAGTATCCCTATACTCCTTAATTTTCATCGTCTCAAGTAGTGGGATAGACATTTTTACCTAGGATAACGCCTAAGTGAAGTCAAAAGAAGAGCCCTCCACCTTGACAATCTTCTTCTGCTCCAATGTTTCTCCTTTGTTTTCTTCTTTCTCTCTTTTACTAGGATGATTAGACTTTTGTATCTCTTTATGTAATTCCTTCACTTCCTCTTTTTGGACAGGCTTCTGTTCACTTTTATCATGCTGTTTATTTTCTGATTTCTTAACAGTTCCTTGTGTTACCCTTTGATTTTTCATAAAGATTCCCCCAGGAATTCCATCCTTCTCATTTACTATTTTGTTTCTCAGCCACTATTTACTCCTTGCTTCCTCAACTCCAGCAACAGTTAGTCTCTCTATTTCATCTTTGGTGAGTCTCCTCATACTACATTGAGCAGGCACCTCAACCAGATGTGGCTCTGTATAATCTTCTTCAGAATCAAAAAGGACTTGTTGTTCAGCCATATGGACATTGTATCTCTGATTTGAAATATCATACTCATAATCTTCACCCTCTGAAGATGAGTACCTCTCCTCCACATGGTGAAAAGTGTTTGAAGTCAAATACACTTTGTGATCTTCTCCATTATTTTCCATCAACATTTCCTTCTCTTGCATCCTTTGAGCTACAACACAATAGTTTGGGGAATGTGGCTTATCACAAGCTTCACAAAAGTAATTGCTACTCACCATATAGGTTCCCTTCTTGCTCAATGGATCAGGAGTCTCTTTGTTTCTTGGCCTAGTTGTTATAGGTTTTCCATCCTTCCAGTCTGTATTATATGGCATGTCATGCAACTTCGGCCTTTCATTTTTGTATGTTCTTTTCTATTTGTACTGATAATTGTTGCTTTGCTGAGGAGCCCTAGGGTTATCTCTCTTATTGATTATACTTGCAACCTTCTTGTTGTTTTCAATTGTCAATGCTATCTTCTGAGCTTTAGCCAAATCTCTTGGAACCCTATTTCTTAGTTCGTACCCTGTTTTAGAATCAAATGCATTTAAATAAACACTCAATGCTACAGAATTTGGCAACCTTGATCCAGGGGGTACTTTAGTCTGCAACTTGTTGAATCTTCAGTTGAAATCATAAATTGAATCATTCTGATTTTTTTGAATTCGCATTAATTCATGAAGAGTTGCATCTGGTGCATTTAGATTCCCATATTGCTCAAGAAATCGGTCCTGGAATATTTGGAGAGAATTAATTGAGAGTGCTGGCAAGCTGTTGAACCAATCCCTAGCATTTTCAAGAAGTGACATCATAAATAGCCTCGTATGTAAATCTTCATATGGAAAACCTATGTCTTGGATGAACACATTGAAATTCTTTAAATGTTCTTTAGCAGTAATTACATTGCTCCCTGTAAACTTAGGTACCAGACCTCTCCAGCTGCCATCCATAGGGTAAGGAGATAATTGAAACCCTGCTAAATCAAATTGTCTGATCATTGCTACATACTGGTGAGGGGGAGGGATAGGTGGGTACTGATATTGGTTCATAGGATTATTATACTGTGTATTATGTTGTGGGACAAAAGGCTGACCATGAGGTGGCTGCATATTTGTATGTTGTGTGGGAATATTAGGTGGATGATTTGGCTGATTATAGTGATTTCCTATCTGATGATGAGGAGACACAAGTGGATCAAAAGGCCATGCATTATGATTACCCTGCTTATGAGGTGGTACATACTTTGGGGGGCAATCGGCTATCTGAGAAGTAATTTGGGATTTCCCTTAGCTCCTCTATCTCCTTCCTCTGTAATTCAAACTGTGCTTTTACTTCCTCAGGAAGCTCATGATCAATAGAGTCATTTTGGTTACCTTCCATCTTCTGATCATATTCATGCTGAATTATGATTCGTTCAGCCTCTAGTTCAGCTCTAAACTCAGCTTGTTTCTGAGGATCGAGAAAAAAGAAAGGATTTCTTTGATCTTCTGGAGTACAAGGCTCTACACTCGAATCATTTTTTCATGTATCATAGCGATCATATGTTTCACAATGTGCTCCTGACGCCTTGTCTTTACCTGTTAGGGACATGTCCTCACTTATCCTTTTTCCCTTATCAATCTTGTCATCTTTGTGTGTCCACTTACTGCTGCCAGCAGGAGCTCCAGTATGACCTCCCCTGTATTGAGATCTTCTTCCATTCATGTTTGAACAGCTGCAAGATTTCTATCAAATTCACCACTCACTTTTGTCAAAAATGAGAAAAACTTGATGTTTCTTATCCCAGCAGAGTCTATATAATGTTCCTGACTCTATGATTAAGGCCTTGATTCTGAATATATCCCCAGCAGAGTCGCCAATTTGTTAGCTCTCAAAAACGTAGGCTGAATGCCTCAAGAGGCTGCCAATTTCTTGATACGCTTTAGGGTAATAGACAAGGTTGAAAGAATTCAACCTTCTACTCTTTAGGTGCTGCTAAACCTTGGGCAGGTGTACCTCTCTGAATTAAGCAAACTTATGTTTATATCTCTTACAGCAATTTGTTCACAATGGAAAATAGAGGTGAACAAATGAAACCAATATCGAAAGTAATAGCAATATTCTGATCTAAATCCTAAAATGCTTAATTAACAGATATAAAGAGAACAAATGAATCTTAATGATGAAACTGCATAGACTAGTGCCTTATTGGGTAGGCAGAGTCAAATGAAATCAAGATGAGCAACACTCTCTAGATAAAACTCAAATCATCTAGCATATATTTTTCTTACAACTTGTATAAACATGCAATACTGTAACTTCTAAGCTCTACTTTAACAATCCAAATGAATCTCTCTAATTACTATGATCAATTAAAAGGATTTAATCTTTGCTTGAAAGAACCAATTGATTAATCACACAAATACAACAAATGTGCATTGATAAACTGAACATAAACTTGTTATGTCAATTTAAACAACTAGAAAGCATCAATCTTGGAGACAACTTAGCAGTATTTTTATTGAATTCAATAGACAATGCAGCAACATCAACTGATTTTCATAAATACCTCCATTTTTAAAACATGCATCAATAGTCTCTAATCTAAGAATTTTATTCTACTGTATCTACTTGATGTGTATCGAATATCTAATAACTGGTGATCATTTTACACTTAAAAACTGCCTATTTATACACTAGCATCAAGAAAATAAACCATGTTGAAATTCCATGTCGGCCCTCCACATAATTCGGGTTCCTTTCATGTCAGCCTGCAACGGTAATTTAGCAATTTACATGTCGACCTCAGCATTTGAATTTCTATTTTTCATCAGTGAAATAGTTGGCAAGACAAACCTGCAGTTATGCCGAAGGAAATTCAATCGTTAATCGCTCTGTGGTGTTATTCGCCTTCACCATGACTTGTCTGAGTTAGGGAGATGTCCTGTAGATCACTTTATGTTTCACCGAGAGCCCCTGCAATCAAACTATATGTCGCTATAACAAATTGCTTATTACACCGAAGACAAGAAGCATCTACATGTTCCCTTTGTGTTTCACTGTAACCAGTGATATCGGGGTGACCTCACGTAGACCACATTGTGTTTCATCAAAAGCACCGAGATCACATCTGTTTTCCAAGACAACATAATTCTCACACCGACATAATTCTCATGCACACTATTAGCGAGACATACAATGTTAGGGAGACCTCTCGTAGAAAGCTTTGAGTCATACTGAAAGTGTTCATCCACTCTGATCCATTGAGACAAGATCATACTCTTGCCGACAAGGTCCTTCATTGTTTTCCATCGGCGAGATCGAAGGTCACTCACCAAGACCTCTTATCGAGAACCTTAACTCATACTGATATCGCATACCATTATGTTGTCGGTCGGCGAGATACAACAAACCTCTCACCAAAATCCGTTTGAAAGAAACCCTTTATGCTCCGTCAGTGAGACATATACACCTCATTGAGACCTTTCATCGATAGCTCCAACTCTTACCGAAAAATCTCCATACATGCCAGTCGGCGAGACATAAATTGCTCGGTGAAACAACATGCCGAAGACCAAACTCCAGCTGAAAAAACCTTTTGCACAAGTTGGTGAGACACCACGGAATCGTTATGACATTTCATTGAAGGATTTAACTTATGCCGATAAATCAGTTCTTCCACCACCGGTCGATGAGACAACAAGGCCTCGTTATAACCTCACGCCGAAAACAAGTTTGGCCGAAGTGAATCCTTAATGTGCTTGTCGGTCGGTGTAACAATTCAACCTCGCCAAGACCACATGTCAAAAGCATTAACTCTTACTGATACATGCATCCACCATCGGTCGGTAAGACTAGGTGAGTTTGCCAAGACGCTTCATCGAAGGAAAAACTCTCATCGATGCATCTCCATATATCAGTCAGTGAGACATAAGGCACTCGGTAATACCTCATTCCAATGGTATAACTTATGTCGATAGGAACCTTTTATGTCGCTGAAACAACATGAATGTCTTTCCGATAGCCGCCAGTAGGTGAATGTCGATCGTTTTAACAATGAACAAGTCCTGTCAATCATCTACAGCAAACATATGTTAACACAAAAGCATCACGGGTCAGGGAGACCTAGATAGACTTATGCTGATATGGACGACAATGTGAAAAATGCATGACCCGGTGGAAACTATGGGACCATATGGAAAAATATGGGTGAAATATACATGTAAAATCATCATATTTTTACAGCTCCAACACCTCCTCCACCTAATGGACCTACACTAGGATCTCTCCTATCTCCAAGAAATGGCTATGTAACACCCATGCTAATAGTCCGAGACCGAGATCTAATAGATTGAGACTATGCAAAATTCTCTCACTGCTCGAGAGGAACCATCTCATGATATTTACCACTGTAAAACTGAACCTCCTGAGCAGTATGCCTAATCTCTCTTAGGAAATTTGTTGTACCCATAGCTACTGCAACCTACTGTAATCTCTTAGTAATAGCCTCAGCCCGCTCTGCCTGCCATCTCAAGACATCCCTCTCTATAGTAAGTATGATAACCTATGCCTGTACTTGTTGTACCTATTGCCTAGTTTCATCTCTCTCAGTCGTTAGTGTTTGAACCTTACCAACCTGTGCCTGAGCCTGCACTAACTGACCCTAAAGAGTTTGAATCTATGTCTGTAATGTCTCTATCTATGCCTATTGCTAATGAGAGGGGACTCCAATCAGAATCCTAGGAATCACCAACTGAAGTACGGTAGTACTCCTCCTACGTCTCGAAACTACAAAATATAGAATGTGACTACCAACTACACCTGATGTCCCTGCACCTGAGCTACCACCACCCCCATCACCATAACCATCATCACCACCACCACCACCCTCAGCACCATCGCCATCCCCTCCATCCCCACTATCACTCTCCTCCTCTCCATCCCCCCTCTATCTCAGTGCCTGAGGCGGTGACCTATCATCATCATCAAATGGAGGAACTGGCTCATCCAGACTTGATAACCTTATAAACAGATGTGTGTAGAAATACTTAGAATAATCCTCTATCATCCCTACATCTACAACCTGTGGAGTATAATCCCACAAACCTATGCCAATGTATAATACTCGGTATGAACAACACCATAAGATAATCACGGCCCCCACTCTGTCACATCCTGTCTCCACCGTGCATAATGGGAAACCCCTGAGGCATCCCCTAAACTTTTCCAAACTGATGACAAACTCGTAGATACAAATATCTCTCGATTATGGAACGTTTCTATCTCATCAAGTATCGTGATAGTAGCATGTATGGCATCTCCATCTAATCCTCTGGCGACACCTCACAATCTAAGTGAGGGTACCATGTCACAGTCTCCAGATCATATAAGGCACGTCTCCAATACTCTAATTTTCCCAACTTATACTGAACAAGTGGACCAGTGTAATTGAACACATAAGGTCTACCCATCAGTCACTGTCTATCTCCCACTGGCCACGTGATCGTTGTATGCTCCCAAGCCCATATCTATAATAGTGTAACTCCAGAAGAGAGGCTTGCCCCCCCACAATAAACAACATGGTACAAATCATGATACAAATGGGGTAACATACACAAACCCCATGCATATCTAGTCCCCTCCAGCATCATACGCTCCAATATTCGACCCCAATTGACCGATAATCCCTTTGACCTGTGGTCAGGAGAAAAGAATCTGCCAACAAACTTGGACAGAACACATGGTAGAGGATCATATCTCCTGATCATCTCCTGCCAAGGGACTGAATATCCTAAAACATGATCATCTCAAGAGATCCTATGCAATACCTTGATCCCACCCTACTCTCCTTTGTCATACACAACTATCTTGCCAACCACTAGAATCTGCAAGATATGATACACATCCTCAGGAGTAATTGTCATCTCCCAGTAGCCAGATGAAAGGTGTTGTGGTCACTATTCCACCTCTTCGCCAAAGCAGTTAGCAAACCCCTATTAATCCTATACTATGGTATATCTAACAATGATTTCAAAACACAATGCGTGATAATATCTAAATCATCTTGCATCAACTGGCGAACCATATCCCACGTATTTGGGAAATGCTCCTGAGACTGAAGAACATCAAGGTCCTCCTAATCATATTATGGAAAACAAATCAGTATTACATCAATCAATCTATCAAATTTAGCCCTAACACAATGTTCAATCAAGATCATCAGTCAATCAAATCATGTTCAATCAAGATCATAAGTTAATCAAATCATGTTCAATCAAGATCATTAGTCAATCAAATCATGCTCAATAAAGATCATCAAGTCATTCTATCAAATCAATCATCAAGTCAATCAATCAAGACAATCATCAGTGAATCTATCATCAAACCTCACCTATCATAAGGTCAATCAATCATTAGTCCTATTGTCGATCCTCACCTATCATGAGGTCGATCAAGAATCAGTCCTACTGCAGTAGGGCGACCATGGCGACGAACGCGCTTGAAACAATTCCTATGATATGAGATCGCCATCTTCCTCTAGCCCTCCACTCTATAAATTCTCCAAAATCACAATGTGCAAATGAATTCACCTTTCCCACTTCTTACCATTTTAAAGGTTAATGGAGGGAATTATGGTGGGATTTATTTCTTTTTTTTTACCAAAAATGGGCTTTAACTAATCAAAACTATTAAAGGAGCGAGCTTGGAATCAAATTTTGAGAGATAAATCATGTATGTTATCAAAGTATCATTTTTTTTAAGTTGAATCATCATCACATCATTACAAAATCATTAAATCATCAACAAACCATCAAAATTCTAAAATTTACCGATTTATCTCTCGAGGGGGCATATATCCATCAGTACCTGAAAATCAATATCTAGGGCATCGAAAACTTTTATGGACATCGATATCAAATTTTCCATTGAAGAAATGTGTAAACATATTACTTCAAATAGGAGAAAAATGTATACACCTAAAAATGGTCATGGCATTTAATTAATTAAATACTAGTTATTTAATTAATATTTTGAGTACGTATAAATAAATTCTCAATTTATTTATATTGTTCATAGTCTAAGTTCTCCAAAACTAAAATCATATTCTTCTAAATTAATTAGATAAACAAATTTCCATAAGCTTGTTTTATTTAATTAATATTCACTAATCTCGATTAGGAATTCAAGCACATGGCTTATTCTTCACACAGTTCCACCAATTTTAAAACACATGGTCTTTTCTTCCCACACTTGAGTCTTCCATCCAAATGGCATTTTTCCCATTGGTCAAGAGATTCTTCCATCCAAATGGCATGTTGTCTTTGGTCAAGGGGACAACATCTTGATTCTCTTCATCTCCACCATCCACTCTTCTTGTTCGAATTTGGATCGTTGATCATTGCCACCTCACAAGATGCTTGGAAAAGGCTATAAATACAACCCTTTGGCATTGTATTTTGCATCCACTTTTGAATAGAGTTATCATGCAGGAATATTGTTTGAGCTTGGGAGCATTATGGAGTCTTATAGTTACATTTTATATCATGTTTTGCATCATAGTGAGATCTTAGACTAACACTTTGCTTCATAGTTGCATTTTGTGTCATCCTTTGCATCATAGTTGTATTTTAGATTAGCATATTCATAGTTAGCATTTGAGCATATGTAGAATCATATATAGAATCATATAGATCATTACCATAGTATCCACCACCATTTGTCCATTAATCATGGTATCCATCATCATTTTTATCATATAGTTTTATGTAGGAACTTAGTTGGCTTGCATGTTGAATACTAATCTCATTTCTTAATTGTCATTCTAATAGCCTTTGTGCACATAGAAATCTGAGGGCCAAAGGGTTAAAGGAATTTTTAAGAATAGAGGACAATGAGACATTCTTAAAAGATTTGTTAAATTCCAATTTAGAATAGCTTCTTTTCTTTGAATCTTTGATATAATTCATTTCATTAAGCTTTGTGTTGATACTAACTTTCCACATTTCACACACACAGAGATAGAAGAAGATAAATAGAGAGATAGATGAGAAGATTGAAGGAAATTTTGGTAGAGTGAGGATGCTAGAAGAAGATTGATGCAAGTGGCTTGTGAAGGGCTAGAGTTATAGGCAAGAGATGATTTGATTTGATGACCAAGATTAAAATTCAATTATGTGATTTGTATGGTTAGGATTAAAATTTGATTTTAGTGCCTATGATGCACATTAAGTGAGTTATGGCATGAGGCTAAAATTAGGATGTGAGGGAATAAGTGAGATTCTTTTATTTATTTTGGAGGAAAAGATGCCTATGACGCACAATGAATGGGGCTAAAAATAGGATGTGAGTGGGAATCTCATAATTTAAATAATAAAATTATTTAAATTATTTGTGCATGTGAAGATTTGTAGTCATGTGACACATGTTGAAATGTGGTGATAAGTGAGGGATTAATTCAAATATTTAATTTGAATTATTTTGAGACATATGAAGGGAATTAATTAAATAAATGAGATTTATTTAATTAATTGGGAAGGTGATCAAGTGGAATAAATGGGATAAGTGGGATAATGTAATGAGCTAGGGTCAAATATTACAAGATGTCGTACAAGGTCATGTATGACTAGGTAATGTTATGACATGGACAATTTTGGGAATCTACATTTCGCCCCTCTTTGAGATGATGTGATTTATATCAAGTAACATCATTTCAAAGCAGCTAAGGTATGGATAGAGGAAAAAAAGATGATGCCCCAGCCACTTGAGGAAGTGAGGAGTAAGATGAATGAAGGAAAGGGATGATAGAAGAATATGATGATGTAAAAGATATGAAGAAATGGGATGATGATGTAGGATATGATAATGATGATGATGCCCCCTCGAGAGGATAGGCGAGTTGGAAAAACATGGATATGCTCTCGAAATGAATGATTGAAATGATAAAAGAGGGATAAGATGAATGATACAAGATAGGAAGTAAATGAAAAAGAAGAATGGCATTCTATGCTACATTAAAGTGAGCAATCATATGTTTGATATAGCACTAGAATTTTGCACCAAGGTATAAGAACCAAGGTGACGGTGTGTCTCGTTTCCTAGTGTAATGCAACCTTGTCTAGGTACAAGATATGAATAAATTAGTTGGGAGTGATTCGGATTTGATGCAAATGCAAGATAAAAATGATAACACACACCAATAAGCAATCAAGCATGTACAAATGATACAAAAAAAACAAGGTATTGCCCCTTTCAAGTTGTAGACCAATGAGTAATTGATTGATTGTTGATGATGATAGTGTTGTCATTGCGGGGAATGATATATCCCTATATCAACACAAGGATGATTGATTGATTGATTGATTGATTGATTGATTGGGTTTACAACAAGATTAGGATCAAGACCAAAGGATTTGATTGGATAATTTGACTTGTTTGATCAACTTGATTGGTATGGTTTAAGGATTGACTTGCATTTGGATTATTGCTTGGAATAATTGATTGGATTGATGAATAAATAATTTGATGTGATGATAAAGATTGGATTTATTAGAAGAATGGGTTTGATTAGAAGAAGTGATGTGATTGATTAGAAGAATGGATTTGATTGGATAATTTGATGAAGAAATTGATTTGAAGGATTGATTTGAAGAAGAGGTGAATTGATTTGTTGAATTTGAAGGTATGATTTGATTTGATTTGATGATGATTTTTTGTTTGTTTGATTTTATTGCTTAGGTTTTTGATGGATATTTCATTTTTTGGATTTTTTTTATGAATATTTAAATTTTTTGGATGTTTGGAAATGTTTTGATTTTTTGGATTTTTTTAGGACCTTTTTCTTCTTTTTTGTATTTTTGGGGATATTTCAATTTTTTTTGTATTTTTGAAATGTTTTGATTTTTTTGAATTTTTTTCAGGATCTTTATTCAAAAATAAATAAATTCGTGACTTTTTTGAAATATTTTGAGATGTCAATGGATGAAAATTTAGGTAGCCTTTGTGATAGATACCAATGACAAGGGAAAACCAAGTCTATGTGCAAGGATGGGGATGGGATGGATAGATAAAAGGATAAGTAATAATGGGATGAAGACATGTGATAGGTGGATGGAGAAAAAGGATAGACCATGGAAAGCTCATGATAAGTGGATAGATAAAAGGGATAAGTGACAACGGATGGAAGCCTCATGATAATTGGATGGTTAAAAAGATATGCAATAGTGGATAGGACAAAAGGGCATGCTGCGATATATGGATAGATAAAAGGAATATGTGTGAGTGTATGGAATGAATGTACACATCATAAGGGAGCTAGGATGTGATCTCCAAAGACTATGTCACATAGGAATAACATACCCCATTCTAGTTATAATACTTAATATTTTTCTTGACAAAGCATATGACAATAGGATAATGATATGATTGGTTGGAAAGGATGTGGTATGTCAAGAGATACCCAAAACATGTTTCAACATTTTTCCCCTATATCTTCATCAAGATCAAAAGGAGGAAGGGAGGATGAATGAAATCAAATATGATACGCAAGTATGGTGGCTAAAGATGGTAGGATGGTAAGGTAAAATAATATGACATGAAAATGATAGGTTGGATAGATGAGACATTGTGCCCCCAAGTGTAAGTGACATAGAAGATCAACCTACACATGATGCCTGTTTGCTAGTTTTCATCATGGTACTTATCAAGGCACCTGTTTACCAGGTTTTCACCATTGGACAAAGGGATTTCTCTATACTTTTGATTTTTTCTTTTTCTTTTTTTACTTTTTTGATTTTTTTTTTGACCTTTTTACTTTTTTTATTTTTTTGAATTTTTTGAATAGGAGAAGGGGAATATGGATAGGAGGGACTCAAGTGTCTATTTCCATGAAAGGTTATAGTCCTACTAGATGGATTTCATCGCATGGACCATGTCAAGTGTGCTCATAGATGTTGGTAAGGAATCACATGAGTGTGAGATGGATTAGGTAGATGGATTATGGAGGGAAATAGTGGATTATAATGTGGATTATGTAGAGAAGATGGTGGATTATGATAGGGATTATATAGGACTTATGCAAAAGATGAATGGGGAGGCTTAACCAAAAGCATGGACCATAGGAAGGTGATGGGGGGGATATGTAGGATAATGAGTGAAGAATGAGGAGATGGAGGTAGGTGGAATTGTTCTGAAATGGAAGGGAACCATGACCAATGGTTGCACACACTATGATAAATGTTGAAACTTTTGATGTGGAGGGAGTGTAGGAAGCAATGGAGATTTTTTCTTAAGAGATGGTTGACAAAGTGCTTTAAGTACTCACATAGACTTGGTATTTTTATGATTTTTTATTTTGCTTGTGGGATGGAATATGAGATTCTTGAATAGAGTGGGAATGTGAGGTGGAAGTGGATGGTTGGAATTTTTGAGATGTAGATGCCTCATTTGACTTGCTTTCCTTTTTCTTAGGTACCCAAACCATTTTGTTTTTAGACTTTTCTGTTGAAGGTATGGAATTATATTTTTTTTAGATGGACTTTTCTTTGATTCTTTGTTTTTTTTCCCTAAGGCATGAGGACCCTTCATATTTCTTTCTTTATAGGTCTAGAGGCATCAAAAAAAATTATTTTGAATCCCATGGGTATGGTGGAACAAGTGGAAGCTTCATGTTTAGACAATGTGTGCATTGATTGGTCATGATTAGGATTTTTAGAGGATTTATGGGTAGGTGGATAAGGGGATTGGATAATGGCAATATTAGGTGTTGGGAGTAACAGAGGTAGATTAGATGGAGGGATATTAGGAGTTGGAAGCAATGGCGGCAAAGTTGATGGTGGAAGGTGTATGGTCACATGCTTTTGAAATTTGTAGGATGATGGAGGAGGGATGGAAACATATGTTTTAGGCGTATGATAGGAGTTATGATGAAAAGAGGAATTAGGATGGATGGAGAAAGTACCAACATATTTAGCTTTCTTTCCTTGGGGTGAGTATCCAGGGAAAAATGAGTGTGGAGGGACTTTGACATGGATGGGTTCCAAAATACCTTGTTCATGAAGGCCTAAACCTTTACCTTGGTAGTTCATGTTTTGGATTATGCAATGGACAATGGGACTAGGTGTAGGTGAAACACTAGACAGAATTTCCTTATTGAATGGGGAAAATCAAGCAACAAAAGATAATGGTTGTTGTTGTTCTAAGGAGGAACATTCGTGAATGAGAATGGAAATACCAAGTGGATATGATGGATTTGAAATGGATTTGATAGCAGAAAATGGAGGATTTAAAGGATCTTGAGTATGTTCATTTAGATCTACATTATTGGTTTGATCTTCTATGTTGGCTTGGGAGGCACATGTCTCATCAAGGGAAGCGGATGTTTGTGCATCATGGATAGGACTAGGTGGAGGTTTATTTGATATATCTTTCTCATGGATGGGTATAGGATCAAGTTTCTCATGGATAGGCTCTTCATCATTATGGATAGCATATTCATCATAGAAAAGATATAGATTATGGATAGGTTGGATGAAAGTGATTTGATCTTGATTAGGACTAGGGTTTGATGTTTCCACATGCTTAGGATTAGGCTCTTGACATAACTCTTTCCTTGATTCAATGGAAGTGGATGAGGAAGGCTCTTGGAGGGGCTTGACATGTTCTTGATGGTCAATCTCATGAGGGAATGATGGAGGTTGACTTGGTCTCATGGGGGGAGACTCTAGAATAGGTTCAAGGGGTTGTCGGTGACATGATGGAATTAGAAGACTAGGCATGGTGTTGGAAGAATATTTTGTAAGCTCAAGGATGGAAATGGTTGACATGGTTGAATCCTTTCTAGTAGCCCTTGGGTCACATCCTTTGTAGGTGGACGGGTGGATTTGGGTAATGCCATAGGTTTACTTTTGAAATGTTTGAATTTAGGGTGTAGATTTGATGGAGGATTAGATGATGGTGGAGGTAATGAAGATTTTGATGGGTTAGAAGGTGGAGAGGCCAATGGATTGGGACTAGGGCATTGTGGCTTAGGGATAGGCATTTGATTTGATGGTGGTATGATAAAGTTATAAGGTGCATGAACTAGATTGGTGTTCCCCTTGTTAAATGGAGCATGAGAAATGAAAAGCTCTTGATTTTGTTTCCAAGGTGGACTTGGGCTTGCATGTTCTTGTTTCAAAGTGAATTGATATGATGATGTGGCATTAACATGGAAAGGATATGGTGGTGTAAGGTTGTCTTGATAAGTGGATGGACTATGTTGGTGTGATTATTGATATGGAATTTGAAGTTGTGCTTTTTTGGTTTGGGATTGGTGTGTGGCTATGAGTTGTTGGATTTGGGATTGGTGGTTGGATAAGATGTGTTGGATTTTGGATAGGAGTTGTTGTATTTGAGGGGATTGATTTTGTTGAAATGGTTGAAGGTTGTCTTGTAAGTGTTGTATGGTTAATTGGTTTAGGGGTTGGTTGGGTGTTGGAGTGTTTGGATGATTTTTTGTAGGTGGGGTGCTAGGACCTTGCTTTCTAATGTTGGCATGGAATTACACGTCTTTACATTGTTGTATTTCAGCTTGTCCCTCAAAGTATGCCACATATTTCTTGTCATCATTTGAATTAGGAGGAGGGGCCCTTCGAAATGTGATTTTAGATCTTGGATTGTTCTCATGATTAGTATCAGGGAGAGGGCCTCCTTGAATTATGATCTTGGGCTTAGGTTTTGTCTCATGATTTGGACTAGAGGGATAGCCCCCTTGGATTATGACTTTGGGCTTATGATCAGGATTGGGCTTGTTTAATATTAGGACCATTTTGACAAGTGGTGACTAGGACTAGGTTGATGATGATGTTGAGATGATAAAATTGGATGATTAGGATGATGCAACAAGTGTTTATTAGAAGTTTGACTTGGGCAATATGAAACACAAGATCTAACATGTAAATTCTTGAACACACACACTAAACACAATGATAAATTTGTTTTTCAAGATTAAATGTTATGATTAAGCAAACACTTGAATACACAACAACAAACCTAATGTTAGTCAAGTGGGTATGGCCAATTAGGTCTTAAGCTAGGATGTACGAGGCTGACTAGGGATGATTTGAAAGAAAAATATTTCCACACAGCCAGGAGAAAGGGGTAACCCACCCTTCACCTTCACTTCCCAAAGGTATAAAGTTCTTTGGGGCTAAGCCAAGAATGACAAGATTTTAACTCCCAAAACATGTGTCTTTAGATTCACACCTCGATTGAGGTCATCCCTTGAAGGGGTGTGTGCTCCAAGTAGGCCTCCTAAGAAGGGTATGACAAAAGTGAACCAAGTGAGGTTTTTTTAATCACACACACACTCAATTCACACTCACAATTGTTAATTGACCCTTAGAAATGAAATGTGTGTAAGCAAACAATGGAAGCACTTGTTCTTTTCAACCCAAAGAAAAAATGTGTGATGGAAGACAATGGTTCTTTTTAAGCCCAATTTCAAAGTGTGATTGCAATATTTGTTTTAAATCCCCAAATTCAAGTGTTTTGCAAACAAGATTGATTGATCAAATGAGAGATAAAGATAATAGAATGAGTGCACCCGATAGTTTTCACTTTCCAATTTGTTGTGTATGACTAATATTGATGTAACTATTTAAGCTCCTTATGATCACCTACAAAATTAAAAAATGTTATTATAATTTAGCCATTAAAAAAAAATATCTCATCAGAAAATTGAAATTTCATATACATATTTTTTAACATAGCCAAGATAGATTTGATTATTTGGAAATATTATTGATCTAAAAAATAAAAAATCAAAGAAAATACCCCTACTAATTTTCTAAGAGTTGTCCAGAGATGTAAAGAAGTCAAAAAAATTCCCTGTTTTGCACCCATAAATGTGGATTTATGAAAAACCTACAAAAAACAAAGATTGAATCATGTATCACCTTATTTGACCTCAAAATAATCAAATCTATAAAAAATAGACCCCAATTACAATTTCAAGATCTTTCCATAAATTTAAAGATTTATGAAAAAAATTCTGATTTGCATCCATAAAGTCAATTTTATAAAAAAAACATAAAATCACAGTTACTCCTACAAAAATGATGATAACCCTCAATTTTTTTATTGTAGCCTCTTGAGATTATGCACAAATGTCTATGAAAATATTGTAGAAAAATTTGCATCCATTTATAAGATATGAAGAAATTTGTAAAACCCGGGGTTTTGTTCAAAATGATAGATCTGCAACAAAAAAAAAACAATAAAACCTGCAAAAAGCAAGCTAGTAGATCTGCAAAAGTCAAGGGTTCTTCACGTTGGGTTCACCAATGTGAGATGGGGTTTCTTAATTTCTAGCCTAGAATAGTGATAGAACACCTCTAGACTAATGAGACCTCATCAACAAAAGAATACAAAATAATGGAGAGAGCTAGAAATGTAAAGAAAAAAATAAATTACTCCCCATATTGGTTGATTCACTTCCCTTGCTCTCCTTCTTCTTATGCAACTTTTTCCTCAGATTTGTTGGAATACTTGTGAAAAACCTACAAATAGTAAGTAAGAAAGTTGGAGAAGATTAGCTATTAAGGTGAAAATGGAGGAGGAAGGTTGCTTTTATAGACAACCTTTTGAATGGACGATTGAGATTAATCTTATAGAAGGATTCCAAGATCAATGGTGGAGGATGCATGAGAGGGAGGTTACAAAATCGATGGTTGAGATTAATTCTCTAGAAGGATTCCAAGATCAATGGTCCAGAATTGATGCACCAAGAATATGCTATTCTTGGAGGAATCATGATAGGTATGATGCATGATGGCTATGACAGCAATGAAGGCTATGACAGTGGTTAATGAAAAGGAATCTTTGGCCAAGTGGTGCATAAATTATTTATTTTAAATTATTTATTCGAAAATGGAGGAAAATGGAGGAAAGGGACAAGTGGCAAATAAATAATTTATTCAAATTATTTATTTGGAGAAAATGAAAAGAAAAGCATTTAATTAATTTAATTAATTTAATTAAATGGGGAGATAGAAATTAGATATTAAATAATTAATTTGATTAATTATTTAATAGGGGAAGATGACAAGGGATAGTTAAATAATTTTGATAATGATTTAACTATAGAAAAATTAAAAGACCATGAATAGATAAATAATTAATGGTAATTATTTAACTATAAATGAAAGGTGATAAAGGAGTAATTAAATAAATAATAAAATTTATTTAACTATTGAATAAGAGGGGGAATTAGTGACACGAATAATTTATTTTAATTGATCAAGATAGAAAAGAAATTAGAAAGGTAAATTAATTAAATAATTAAAAATTATTTATTCAATAAAGGAATATGATCGAACATAATTGAATAATTAAAATTATTCAATTATTGAAGGATGATGACCAAGAAAAATGGTGCTCACAGACTTAGGATATTTTTTAGTGTCTACATCATCTCAAAGAGGGGCAAAATGTAGACACCCAAAATTGTCCATGTCATAACATTACCTAGTCATACATGACCTTGTAAGAAATCTTGTAATATTTTTCCCTAGGTCATTACATTATCCCACTTATCCCATTTATTCCACTTGATCGACTTCCCAATTAATTAAATAAATCTCATTTATTTAATTAATTCCCCTTCACATGTCTCAATATAATTCAAATTAAATATTTTAATTAATCCCTCACTTATCACCACATTGCAACATGTGTCACATGACTACAACTCTTCACATGCACAAATAATTTAAATATTTTTATTAGTTATATTATGAGGTTCCAACTCACATCCTATTTTTAGCCCCACAGTGGGCGCCAATGTAGTTAGGGTAAAAATATTAGGGAAAATGCATAAACAAATTATAATGAAACCCTAACAAGCACAATAGAGCACAAAATAGCATGAAAATCAAAATAAGAAAGCAAAGCAAACTGATCTCCAAGCTAGATTTGATTTATCTCCATTGCTCTTCTCCACCTACATGAGAATGCAAGATTTTGAAGGTTTGATTGTTGATTGCTCAATTTCGCAGCATAACGTTGAGATGAAAGATGATAGAAGAAGATAAATAGATAGATAGATGGGAAGATTTAAGGAAAATTTGGCAAAGTGAGGATTTTAGTGTTGGTGTGAATAAGTCTTGTACCTAGTTTATTCCTTTACTAGGGACTTAGGGGACTTAATTCACATGTTAAGTTTACATAGGATATTAGTTGTCTTATCTAGATAAGCATTAGTTGTCTCATCTAGAAGTTACACTTTCCTAGGTAGTTATGAGTTAGTCATCTCATGTGATAGGATTAAGATACTTGTCATAATCTTGTCTTATCCTATCTCTTATCCTTGCCTTTATAAGCAAGGCATCTCTAGCATATATTGCATAGCATTGTATAGTATTGCATTGATCATATTGTATCATATTGCAATCCTTGTTTGGTGGAATAGCATCTTTCATTGTTGCTTCTCTCTATCTTTGGTGTTATAGATTGAAGATCTTGGGTTGGTCACTTCAACATGGTATCAGAGCTTTGAATCTGGAAAGCCCCTTCCATTTCTATATTAGAGAGTTTCCATCAAGTTTTATTGTGATTTTTGAGTTTCTTGTAACCTATATTGCATGCTTGAATTTTGGAGAGATCTGGTGATTGCAACGCTTTTGGCTATAGTGGTAGTATTTTAGGCTGTCCCATTACGTCCAGGAGGCTCGAAAAAGTTAGATTTGGCTTTTGTTTCACTCAATTCGGTCACCATTTGCAACTCTGGCAAAGAAGGGTTTGGAGCTCAAATCTAGTGAACAACTTTTTACAAGAGAATTTTGGGAAAAAAATAAGCCTTCTATTGCGTCCAAATGGCCATTTCCAAATTTTTTGATATATAATTTCCTATATTTGGAAAAATTTGAATTCGGGGCAAAACAAAATTTACCCGAAGGCCGTACGGCTCTCCAGGTCAAAGGTACTATTTCGCAGAATTAAAAAAATATTTTTGTAATATTCTGCAATATTTTGTATCGATTTTATTTCAAAAAAATTATGGGCAATATATAATACTGAGGGGGTATATTATATTTTCTTGAAAAGTTCCTTTTAAAATTCCCACGGAGAAAAAAAGGTCATTTATTTCTTGCAGGGTCGCACCACTTGCAAGATCCGGCTCCCACTTGAATTTCTATCTGAGGATTTTTGTTTTTTTTAATTTTATCAAAAAATTCAAAAAAAATATTAATTTTTTAAGTGCTTTAAGCATTGCAAGAAAGACGGGCCCGCAGAATATTCTGCAAACTGTATAGTCCGCAACCACTAGCTACCCGCAGTGAAGGTCAAACCGCTAGGCGAGCAGTCCCTTAACTACCAGCAGACAGCCTGGAACTACTAGGCGGGCAGTTATCCCCACAAAGCGTGCAGTCTCCATTAGCCGTCGTGGCTATTAAGTCGCTAAACTACTAACCGTCAGTGATAGGACATGTTAGCTGCCAGTGGTTAAGGAGAACCCGCCAGCAAACCGACACATGTGATCAGCACGGGCTCAAACCACTAGCGGGTTCCTAAACCGCCAGATTTTTTCCTCAGCCTGTCACATGGTCATATGGAAGACCAAGGGCCACCGCCGTGAGGGCTAAAAAATGTGCTAAATTTTGCTCCGAATAGTGTTTGAGGTGCCTTTTACGTGTCTTTTTCAATTTTGCATAACTACTCGCTGAATTTGCTAAAACTAGATATCATCGTAAAGCCGTCTGATGAACTTCGCGAATGGTGTAGGTTTTTTCCAAATTTTTAATTTTATGCCTTTTTTTCAACTTGAAGGTACAAGTGCATTTATTGTTTGTTCTTGGTGTAACTTTTGCAAACGAAGTCAAAATTTGGAAAAAATTTTTTGAAATTGCTCAGAAAATCGCAAGGAATCTGTTTGTAACATCTGTTTTTAGTTTTGGCTAGCTCTTTTCCCCAAAATTGTAAAAATCACCGTGTGTTATAAACGGCTGATTTGAGCTTGTCACTTGTAAAAATTGCAAGATTTGTTCATTGTAATTTGCTGGGGGGGTTGCAAAATTAGTTTTAATACATTCTGGGGGGGTGAAAGGCACAATTTAAGTGCCACATTGTTCTTTTCTTTTGGTGTTCATGGTGGATCTAAGGCAAATTGATCCACTCACTCCACACAATTATCATACATGGAAGCTAAAAATGACTCAATTGTTACAATCTAAGGGTCTATGGCCAATGTTAGATGCAAAACAACCTGAATTCACAAGGGATTATGAAAAATTTGTCCATAGATGTAAAATGGATGAAGCAAAAGGGCTAATTGGCTTACATGTATATGATAACTTCTTGTTTCATATTTCGGAGTGTAAAACACCTAAGAATGTTTGCAATAAACTTGAAGAATTGTATGGAAAATCAAATCAGTTCCGAGTCTTGCAACTTAAAGCAGATTTTCAATCACTCTCTCCAAATGCATTTCCTTCAATTCAAGATTTCCTTGCACAATTCAAGTTGATTTTTTCACAATTGAAAGGATGTGGGCAAGATAAATCTAGTGATGAATGTATCTTCTTGATTTTGTCTAAGTTAAAGGGCCCTTATCAAGTGTTTTCTTCTACTTTCTATTCAACTATGGATGCAATGGGGAAAGATTACAAAATTCCTACATTTGATTTGTTTTGTGAGCGTCTTACTAGGGAGGAGGCCAAGTTGATTCAGTTGGATGCCTTACCTAATTCTAAGAATCATGCTCTAATGGCTCAATCATCCAAGGGTAAAGGAAAGAACAAGAAGAAGCCCAAAGCATAATCATCTTCAGGTAGTGAGAATCCCTCCAAACCGAAGCCAAAGAACAATCAGAAGTCCACTCCATCTCCTTCTCCTTCTACCTCTGGAGATTCTTCTTCCAAGTCCAAGAAAAAGAAAGGAGAACCTTGTTCATTTTGTGGCAAAACTGGGCATGATGCAACTCATTGCTTTAAGAGATTAGAAGTCTTGGAGGAAGCTATGAAGAAGCACAAAATTTCAATGTCTAAGCCTTCTTCCATGGGAAAAGGTCAATCTCTTTTAGCACGGGCCATTCATTCATCTTCAAACAGTTGGATTCTAGATTCAGGTGCTTCACATCACATGACCAATTCATGTGATCTTCTTGATTCCATTGTTCACACTTCTACTTCTCATATTGTAGTTGGGAACTCTTCACAGATTCCAATTTTGGGGACAAGCTTCGTTCAGATGCTAGATGGGTGCATTGAGGATATTCTTTTTGTTCCTGATATTTCAACGAATCTACTTTCCATATATCAGATTTTTCATTCTGGAGATGGGAAGTCAGTTGAGTTTACTCCATAGAATGTGACTATTAGACAGTTGCAGGATCCTGAGAAGGTTGTTGCTACAGGGATAGTTGATCATGAGAATCATTTGTATCGATTTGATGCATTTGAGTCTTCATTGGGTTCATGTTTTGTTGCTCATGCTAATTCAATGAGCAAGCTTTGGCATGAGAGATTTGGGCACTTGAACTACAGATATCTTCAGCAAATGCAAGCACATAACTTAGTGGTTGGTCTTCCAAAGATCACTTGCACAGATGGTGTTTGTCAAGGTTGTGTTCTTGGCAAGCAACATCAAGATCATTTTCCTAAGGGTCAAGCCACACGTGCAACCACACCCCTTGAGTTGGTCCATAGTGATCTCATGTCATTCCCAACTCCTTCTTTTTTAGGGGCTAAGTATGTGCTAACATTCATTGATGATTTTTCCCGTCGGACATGGGTCTATTTTCTAAAGCTCAAGAGTTAAGTCCTCACCAACTTCAAGACCTTCAAAAATTTTGTGGAGAAGTAGTCAAGTTTTTCTCTTCGACATATAGACACAAATAATGGGGGGGAGTATGTCAATTAGGCATTTCAAGATTTTTGTAGTGAGCATGGTATTCTTCATCAACACACAGTTCCTTACACTCCTCAATAGAATGGTGTGGCGGAGAGAAAGAACATGACTCTCAGGGAAATGACCAATTGTATGATTTAGTTTAGGTCCATTTCTCCAACATTTTGGGCTGAAGCTTTAAATTGTGCCAACTATATTCAGAATCGCATCCCCCACAAGGCAAAGATAGAATATGACCCTCTTGAGGAGGCTTGGTCTCATCACAAGCCTAATGTATCCTTCTTCAAAGTATTTGGTAGTGAGGCTTGGGAATTAATTCTGAATGGTCGGCATAAATCCATGGAGAAGAAGAGTCAACGGCACATCTTTGTTGGCTATTGTGAGGATGTGAAGGCATACAGATTATTTGATCTTGACACATGAGAGGTACATTTTTGTTGTGATGTTCAGTTTGTTGAGACCTTCACCCAGTCAGATCCTCCTTTGACTTCTTCATCACAACCTACTCAGTCTTCTTCAGTTGGTGATGCTTTGCTACTTGAGGAAGATTTTGATGATGGTCTTGATGCACTTCCTCCTCAATCAGCCACTAGGCCACGATGGGCTCAAGTTACTCTTGAGGAGGTTGGTCCTCTTGTTGGTGATCCCATAGACACTCGTCAAGCATACACTGCTCGACTTCAAGAATTATTCTTTTGAGTCATGTTATTTTAGATGATCCTCAAAAGTTTTCATATGCTTTAGGTATTCTACAATGGGATAGTGCTATGGATGATGAGTATTCTTCTTTGATGAAGAATCATACTTGGGATCTTGTGCCTCTTCCTAAGGGAAGAAAGTTGGTTCGGTGCAAGTGGGTGTATCGTACCAAGTATGCAGCAGATGGTTCCATTGACAAGTACAAGGTGCGTCTTGTTGCAAAGGGGTTTTCTCAGGTTGAAGGAATTGACTATTCTGAGACCTTTTCTCCTATTGCCAAGATGGATTCTATTCGCCTTGTCCTTGCTATAGCTACATCACAGGGATGGTCAATATATCAAATGAATGTGAAGAGTTCTTTCTTGCATGGGGATCTTCATGAGGAGATCTATATGGAGTAGCCACCAGGTTTTTTGCAAGACTCTTCACTTGTTTGTAGGCTTCAATGTTCATTGTATGGTTTCAAACAAGCCCCTCGGGCTTGGTATGAGAAGATGGATAGTTTCTTTCTTGCTTCTGGCTACACTCGTTGTCATTCTGATCCCACAGTTTATACTCAGAGACATGGAGAGGATCTACTCATACTTGTGCTCTACGTGCATGATTTGATTCTCACAAGGAGTTCTACTTCCATCATTCAGAGTACACAATGAGCATTGATGGATCAATGTGATATGTCTAACCTTGGTCTTTTTCATTACTTCCTTGGTCTTCAAGTTCATCAGACTTCTGAGGGGATCTTCATTTTCCAGCAGAAGTATGCTCTTGATTTGCTTCAGAGATTTGGCATGGCTAATTGCAAGCCTACCCCTACTCCATTCCAGTCAGGTGTTGTACTGTCTACCAATTGCACTACGCCTACAGTTGATTCTACCTTGTATCGGCAGTTGGTTGGAAATATTTTTTACTTGACACATAGTTGTCCTGATATTTCATTTGCAGTTGGACTTGTCTCTCGCTTCTCATAGGAGCCTCATGAGAGTCATTGGAAGGCCTCGAAACGCATCTTGAGATACATTCAGGGCACTACTCATTTTGGCATTCACTACACTTTAGGTACATCTCAGATTGTGGGCTTCACTGACTCAGATTGGGCTGGTGATGTCAATGATTGAAAGTCTACTTTTGGCTTTATCTTTTTCCTTGGTTCTGGTCTAATTGCATGGTCATGCAAGAAGCAAACTGCTATTGCATTATCATCAATAGAGGTTGAGTATCAAGGTGCGGTGTTGGCTAGTCAGGAGGTTTTGTGGCTTCGTCAGTTGATGACTGAGTTTGGATTCCCTTCCCCTCATCCCACTACTCTTTGGTGTGATAATCAGAGTGCCATTCATATCTCTCACAACCTAGTGGAGCATCAGTGTACTAAGCATATTGAGATCCACATGCATTTCATCAGGTAGCTCATCCAGGATGGTGTTCTCATCTTGGAGTATTTTCCTACAGATCAGTAGGTTGCAAACATCTTCACTAAACCTTTGGCATCACCTCATTATCTTCAATTGCGATCAATGCTTGGGGTGAAGGAAGTTGTCCTTGGGGGGTCTTCAGGAGTCCTCCTTCCTTCATTAGTTTTTAGCTTTCTTTGTAGCTTTTTCTCTCTTTTGGAGAGGAGTTTTCTCCCACAGGGTTTTTCTCCTTTCCTTCGCTTATGAGAGTTTTTTGTTTTGTACATGGGTACCTCATTGGGCCTTGTTGGGACCCATCTTTTGCATTCTACATTGGTCTTTTCCTCCCTAAGTTGCACTTAAGGGGGGGTGTTGGTGTGAATAAGTCTTGTACCTAGTTTATTCCTTTACTAGGGACTTAGGGGACGTAATTCACATGTTAAGTTTACTTAGGATATTGGTTGTCTTATCTAGATAAGCATTAGTTGTCACATCTAGAAGTTACACTTTCCTAGGTAGTTATGAGTTAGTTGTCTCATGTGATAGGATTAAGATACTTGTCATAATCTTGTCTTGCCCTATCTCTCATCCTTTCCTTTATAAGCAAGGAATCTCTAGAATATATTGCATAGCATTGTATAGTATTTCATTGATCACATTGTATCATATTGCAATTCTTGTTTGGTGGAATAGCATCTTCCATTGTTGCTTCTCTCTATCTCTTGTGGAGGTTCTTTGGTGTTACAGATTGAAGATATTGGGTTGATCACTTCAACAGTTAGAAGAAGATTGATGCAAGTGAATTGTGAAGGGCTAGATTTATAGGCAAGAGCTGATTTGATTTGATGGCCAAGATTAAAATTCAATTATGTGATGTGTATGGCTAGGATTAAAAGTTGATTTTAGTGCCTATGATGCACATTAAGTGAATTATGACATGAGGCTGAAATTAGGATGTGAGGGTATAAGTTGGATTCTTTTATTTATTCTGGAGGAAAAGATGCCTATGATGCACAATGAATGGGGCTAAAATTAGGATGTGAGTGGGAATCTCATAATTTAAATAATAAAATTATTTAAATTATTTGTGCATGTGAAGATTTGTAGTCATGTGACACATGTTGCAATGTGGTGATAAGTGAGGGATTAATTCAAATATTTAATTTGAATTATTTTGAGACATGTGAAGGGGAATTAATTAAATAAATGAGATTTATTTAATTAATTGGGAAGGTGATCAAGTGGAATAAATGGGATAAGTGGGATAATGTAATGACCTAGGGTAAAATATCACAAGATGTCTTACAAGGTCATGTATGACTAGGTAATGTTATGACATGGACAATTTTGGGTGTCTACAATTACTTTAGTTCACTTAAGCTAAACTTAGGAGTGCTTTTTTATTATTAGATTGGGCTAAATATAGGTCTAGTTATCTCATTGCATGAGATTAAGACACTTGTCACAATCTAATGCAATCCTCGTCTAGGGTTTGATTTTTTTTTCTTTTGCATGATTTTATAAATCTTGTATATTCAGTGTAATAATTCAATTCAAAAATGTCCAGGTTAATACATTGTGCATATCAATGCTTTTCTAGATTCAATTTTTTCTCTCTTGGTTGCATAGCAAATCAGTTGCTTTGATCTTTCTTTTGTGATAGGATAATTGCTTGCAGGTGATTTCTCGATGTTGTGGAATTCAATCATCAACTTCAGCATGGTATCAAATCTCTAGATCTATAGCCTCTTGTCTGGATTATGAGAGATCCTATCTTGAGAAAAATCTTCTAGTTTTTTAATCTATTTTTCCAAAAAAAATCAATAAAAAATTGAATAATCAATTTTGCTTTATTATTTTTTTCAAAAAAAACAAAAACAAAAAGCAAAAGAAAATCCAAAAAAGAAAAAAAAATCTTTAAAATAAATTCACCACCCACTAGAGCCACCAGCTAAGTTTTTTTGTCTTTTTTGACCTATTTTCATAAATCGGACATAACTTGGGCATACAATGTCAAAATCGAGCAAACAAGATATCATTAGAAAGCTAGTTCTAAGAACTTTTGAGTGGTGTTGGTCTCATTATTATATTTTTCTACTAGTTCCTATTATTATCATTTAAAGTTAGATCTTCATTTTTTCAAGTTCGAGCTCGTAACTTTTTGCCTGTATCTCAAATTTTCTTGATTCAATTGGCATTAAAAAGGTATTTATGAGATCTTCAGATCTATTCTTGTACTTTTTCTATAATCTACCCCAGATACATTTTATTCAATATTTTGCATTTTCACATTCTACTTAATTACTTGGATGTCTTAGCACTTGGAAAGGATCTATTTCCGTAGGATGATATCATTTGATCTTCTTTATCAGTACTGAGGTTTTCAGTCTCTGATTTTCTATTTGAGTGAGTATCATAGGTTTTTTGTTTATCCTTTTGTGATCAACTTGGAAAAGGATAACTATGACTCTTAGCGAAATGGCATCCTGACACATCTCAAGTGGCTTGATATTTTACCTTATTTGCATATGGCCTTATACCTACACCAGACACACTAGGGAGTTTATCAACATGGAGTATCATCAAAGATCATATTGTAGGGCTTATATGTTTCAATGTTGATCTTGACACTATGTGTGTTGTATCAAACATTGAATGTCCCCACACACTTTGGAATCAACTTTGGGAGATCCATGGAGACCATCATATCTCTCTATATACATAGGATCCTAGTGTAGATTGTCTCATCCCTCTTGCAAATGCAGTTTCGATAACCTTTGATGATGATACTTTAGAGGAGCTTGATTATATCATAGGTCTTGCATGTTTTGATGGTTTAGAGACTTTTCTTCATGTTCCCACTCTTCAGATTGAGACTTCATGATCATCTCCTATTGTTCTTGATCAGTTTGAAATCACCACATATTTGGTCCCTATTGATTTAGTGTAGTAGGACATCCCTCTTTTAGACATAGATATTTGGGATTCGTATCTTGCAAAAATATCATCATTGCTTATGGAGTCCTATATTGCAGATATGGAGGAGTACTTTGAGGAAATTCATCTCATCTTTATTGATAGCCACATCAACATTGTTGGCCTACCATCTTCATTGCCTTTGTATCTTGTTCTATATCAATATTCACAATATTTTGGATTGACATCATCGCTTTCTAACATGTGGGCATGTGATCACATTTTAGAGGCACACATCATTTTGATTTGGATTCTTGATTCACCCATTCTTTTGGATTGGTTTCTCCAATCACCAGTGGATCCGTTTCTTCCTAAGGGGAGAAATATTATTTGTAGGAAGTGGATCATATTTTGTCTTTAGGAATTCATCATTGGCATGGAGCTCTTTCTTTATGGGGGGGATTTATATCCTCATTTTCTCTCTCCTATCAAGGGGAGATCTATATTGAGTCCTCCTTCTATCCTTCTTTCACTAGTGAAATCATTTATTTTTCTCTCTTTTGGAGAGGATATTTCCCCGTGTGGTTTTCTCCTTTTCTAGTTATGAGAGATTTTGTTTATTTATACATGGTTACTTCATCAAGACTTGTATCCAAGACTCATCCATGCATCCATCATTGCATTCTACATCAAGGTTTTTTGGCTTCTCCCTAAGTTGATCTTAAGGGGGGTGTGGGAGTAATTTGGACATCATTTGATAATTAATTATTCATTAACTAATTATTAATTCCCTTATTACTTTAGTTCACTTAAGCTAAACTTAGGAGTGTTTTTCAATTATTATATTGGGCTAAATATAGGTCTAGTTGTCTCATGCATGAGATTAAGACACTTGTCACAATATAATGCAATCCTCATCTAGGTTTTTCTTTATTTTATTTTTACATGCTTTTATAAAGTTTGCAAATTCACTATAATAATTCAATTCAGAACTATTCAGGTTTATACATCGCACATATCAGTGCTTTTCTAGATTCAATCTTTTCTCTCTTGGTTGCATAGAAAATCAGTTTCTTTGATCCTTCTTTTGTGATAGGATAATTGTTTGTAGGTGATTTTTGGGTGTTGTGGAGTTCAATCATCAACTTCAATAGATATGTTCTTCCCTTCTACACAAAAAAATGCATTAATCCCTCCCAAAATTTCCAGTGGGCGGGATGTACGCCATTAACCTCAACAATTTTAAGACACTTAGGAATCTCAAGAATAGATAATTTTGGTTCAATATGGGGTATTTTATATAATACTAAAAGTGTTGCATCTTTCATGATATTGCAACCCTCTTCACATATTCTTGAATATGTGTCACTTCCCTCTAGATAAGTGAGGATCTCTATTTTAGTATGTATATGTGAATTAAATTATTTTGGTGTGTCACATAGATCTATTGTTTTTATTAGTTGTATCCCCTAGATAGTGCACTTAGTTTACCTCTTTCTTCATAAATCTATGGATTTGTATCTTTTTTCAGCTATACTTCTCTTTATTTTCAACCACAACTCTCTTGGCAAGCTTTAACTTTTCCTTGCTACTATTTTAGTTGTAGCCCTCCCAACACAATGTAACTTTTCCTTACTATCTTTTTCAACCATAGCCCTCTTTGTGTGTTGTATCTTTTCCTCACTATCATTTTCTATTGTACCCCTCTTGGTACACTATAACTTTTCCTCACTATCATTTTTTCATTGCAACTCTCTTGACACAATGCAACTCAATGTTTATAGTTTTATCTATTCTTTTACAGTATCTCTCTTATTGTTCTTGTGTTTGTTTCTAATTTTTTATTCCATGTTTAATTTCATTATTAATTGGATCTTTTCTTTAATATCTCTTGATCTATTTTATCTCCCTTTGTATGGGTGTTCATGTTTATCCTACTTTGACTAGTTGCATATTTTTGGGGATCTCTTCAATATCCTCTCCCTTTCCATTCATCACCCCCTATGTGCCTAAACCCCTCTCATGAGGTTAAGACCTAATAGATTCTACCTCAAATCATAAAATTAGTTTTCTTCTTCATAACAATCTTCTCAATATCTTCTTTTATTTTGTAATTTATTATTTTAATTTTTTTGATCTATTCTTTTAATGTCTTACCAAGGTACTAACATTGGAACCAAATGTTGGCAAGAAAAAGGGAAGTCACAAACTAAAGTTATAAGTCCTACAATCTTGCAAGTTATATTTGTACATTGGTGCTTGTAGAAAGAGAATAGTAAGAAGGTTTGTGATAGAAAATGTCATCATACAATAATATAAAATAATTTTGAATTTATAATAAAGGAACTTAAACATTCATTGTAACTCTCAAAATAAACTATTACTATTAGTATATATATTTAGCCCATATATCATATGTAATGACGAAAAACGTATCCCCCTAAATTTTTGAACTTAATTTAGGAATGAGTAACATTAAAATGGACCTAATGTTTTCTTGATCTAGTGTTGTAATGTGTTTTCCACATTCACATTGGATTTAGGGCCCCTTTAAGCTAAATTGACCTAATTTTGCCTTAATTTAATGTTGTAAAGTATATTTTATGTACACTTTCACATTGATTTTTAGGCCCTCTTGCATTTATGACCTTCATATCATCATTAATAGGTCCCTAAGACCCTATATTATGCATCCTGAAGCTTATTTTAATTGAAATCCCAACATAGACATCAAATATACTTAATTTTCCAACTCCTCGACATTTCCTCCACCTTAAAAGGCCTGGTGGGACCCATACACCACCTTGGTCATATGAGTCCCATCCAAATGGGACATATATGCCACAAGTGGCATATGAGTCCCATTTGGCCCCTTTTTAGGGTTTTGAGAGGGAAATCAAGGTTTTAAGTTCAAATTTCATGAATGTCAGCCTTTGGGATCTAATAAACGGTAAATTGGATGGATTACCTATATAAACTAGGTCTTAAATCATTATTTCACCTAGGGCTGCATGATATAAACATAAGAAATCAAGAGTTAAGCATTCCAAGACTTCACAAGAGTGTCAAGAGAGTTTACAATAGCATTTCTAAGGCATTCAAGGATAGAATTCTTAATCATTTGTTGCAAGAATTCAAGATCCATTATCATGTCAAGATCATAAGGAATAAAGCATATTGTTGATATAGTGTTATGTAGCATTCAAGATCCAAGATTAGGAATTGTTTCATATCCAAGTAAAGATCAAGATCTACATTCTACATGGCCACTCCATATTAGAATGTTGATTTACATCTCAAGACATCATTCAAGGTATCATTTTTCATGTTTCATATTTCATGTTCATATTTCATTGTTTCATCATAAGGTTTGATTACCTAAACCGGGTTTTCCAAGGAAAACCCCTATCTACTAACAAACCAAGTTTTTCTCTCTCTACATGTGTGATTGCAGAACTAGGTGTTTTGAGACTTAGAGATCCTTTGAAGACTAGGTTGCAAGGTTGAATAAATTTTTCAAGTTGTCCCAAGGTTGTTATCTTCATGGAAAGTCACCTATAGGTTGCAAATCAAGGTTTCAGATCTAGAAACAAAGTGTGGAAGAAAGAGCAGAGATAGGAGAGCAGATGTAGGTCTTAACCCTTTAAAAAAGTAGAGTGGGATTGATACACTACTTGTGGCGTATGAGTCCCAGTATAACATATTTTCTAGATTTCAGTGAATTTAGATCAACCACTATGAGATTCCATTTTTGGCACAGAAACCCTAGTTTGGGACTAAATCACCTAGACCGGTGTATGAGTCCCATTGGGCATCAAACAACAATATTTTAGGGTTTTGGAGCTTCTTTTGACCTCATCACTCTTCCAAGTGCACCTCTATACTTTCTCAATCTTTTATTATGCATTTTAGTTTCATTTCCTAGGTCATTTAGTTAGGTTTTGCATGGTACTTTGCATGTCATTTACATTTCTTGTCTTTCCAAGCCCTAGCTTGGTGGTGAACCCCCTTTTAGTCTCTATTCACACCCTAGGATACCTTATTACAAGATCTTTTTTCCCCTTTCTACATCCAAATTGAGATCTCTAAGGTTTCCTTGAGTGTAACAAGTGTGAAATAGGAACCCTATCCCTTGTGCTCCATCCCCTCAAAGGTGGGGCACCCTATTTCCATTGTTACATTTTCGTGAACTCGACGTGAACACCCCTTTTCTGATTTGGAGTGCATCATAATCATAGATCTAGCTTGCATTGACTTTGAATTAGGTTTTGCATTAGTTAATTGGCATCTAGGGTTTCTAAATCTTGCATTACTGAAAGTGCATATAGGCTACATTTTTGCATCTTAGATCATTAAATTTCACTAAAATTATGCAATTACAAATAGTCCAGACATCATACAAGTTAGAAACATTAGAATCAACTCAAAAAAAATTGAAATTGATGCAAAAACCCTAATTTGGGACTCATACACCCCTCTAGGTGATTTAGTCCCAGTATAGGTTGTTTTTCCTACTTTCTGAGATTTCTATGTTGTGCATTTTCTAGCATTTGAACCCCTAGGAAACCCTGACTAGGACTCATACGCCCATTTGGGCGAATTAGTCCTAGATCAGCCCTAAAACTGCCTTTTCAAGCATTGAAAACCTTATTTCTACACTTCCATTTGTTGTCATTAGTTATCTATTTCAATTGGCTAAGTTTTTGTTACATGCATCTCATTAGATCTAGCTTAATTCGGTTCATTTTGTGCATTACTTAATTTAAAATTGGCATTTACAGCATTTCATGATCAATTATCATGTTCAAAGTCTGAAAATTGCATTATCCTTTTTCATTTCAAATTTGTAGGACAATCATTGCATCATGTTTTCATTGCAAAAATCTATAGTTGTCATACTTCATGTTCTATTTCTAGATCTTGTTGAATGTTATAAGAAATTTTGTTAAGTGCATATGAATATGAAGTCCTCTCCCCTCTTTTTGTTTGTTATTGATCCCTCACCTAGTATTCCTTCTATGAGTGAGGTTATTCTAGTGAAAGAGAATACAACTCTGGGTAATCATAACAATCATATTTGTCCTTCTCCTATTATCTCTCCTAGTTGTGAAGAAGATATTTTGGTATTAGAAGAACTAATTGATGAGATTTTGGAGAACCCTAGTTGTTTCTCTCCTCTTACCTCTCCTATTAGGTAAGAAATTACTGAACAAGAGGACACAACCATAGGTAATCATAATGATGACATGACACAACAAGAGACCATTGAAACATACCTAGATAACACTTCAACTAGTCCACATTCATCTCCCAACACCTTCCCCTCTTGTGATAATGTTTTAGAGGATGAAATTGTAAGTGAGGAAGATATATTGGTGTTAGATGATCAAATCTTTAAGATCCATGACAATCCTCTTTATGATTCTTACCCTACCTATCCTATTTTAGAAGAAATCATCAGAAAAAGTAATGAAATTATGGACAATCTCGACAAACACATTTGTTCTTCTCCTAGTATCTATCCTAGTTGTGAAGATGTTCCTTGATGTTATAAAATGCAATTGATGAAAGTCATGAGAATCTTAGTTTCCCCTCTTCCCCTAGGGAAAACCTTATTGAACAAGAAAATCCAACCATTTATAATTCCCCTACTCGAGATGAAGTCATTTTAGAAGAACCAACCTTTGAATGCCATGAACATCTAATTTTTAGTTCTCCTAAAAAACTCTCCTCCTAGGGAGGATATCATGGTGGAATAAAATGACAAAATTTTAGCTTCCTTAGATGATGGTGAAAAGATAACACTAGGTTCCCCTTTATTAGAAATACATCAAACTGAAACTGCTAAGGTTATGAATGTGCAAGTGTTTTTTAGATCCCCCTTCATTAATGGACCTCCTACATACCTTGTGGGACATCCTAAGAATTCACTAATTCTTTACCCACCCTCACAATGACCATAGACTCAAAAAAAACCTGAACTTATCCTTTACCCATCTAAGAATAATGTTTCATAGCAATCAAATTACAACAATGTTGCTCATACATATAACACTAGAAACAATCTGCAACCAAGACAAACACCTTCAACATCCCTCCCATTGCCTAATCCTACCTTACTGAGTCCTTGTTTGCCTCAACAAAGTGGAAAGGAGTATGATCTTGTTGGACAACTTAAGAACACTCCTGCTAAGATATCATTATGGGACCTTATTCAAGCCTCCCCTCATTATCATAGCATGATTCAAAGTGATTTACAACAAGTTCTTATCCCTTCTAATGTGCAACCAAATGACATAGCGACCATGATTCAAGGAATAAATGCTGACATTGTTTTCCACCAAAGTGAGCTCCCTCCTTTGGAAGTGCAAAAAAAATGATGCTTTAGTGAACTAATAGTTGCCTATGATGGGTGGGGAATAATAATAATCCTCGTTGACAATGGCTCCACCCTTAATGTGTGTGGTGTGACCCTTTTGGATAGACTTGGCATGGATAAATAAAAAATTCAACCTGACTCTTTATCTATTAAGGGATTTGATAATGTAGTCCAAAACAACTGCTTGGTGTGATCACTTTTCCTATTACAGTTGGAAAGGCCACATTAGAAACACTGATCCATGTTATGCCTCATGATATTTCATATAATCTTATTTTAGGAAGACCATGGATTCATGCAATGAATGGGGTGCCTTCTACTATTCATCGTGTAATGAAGTATGTCTACAACAACAAAGTGTATAGACTCGAAGCTGACCCTGAACCAAAAAATTATTTAAACATTGAGAAAAATAAGGAAAATCCTTTGAAAACATTGAAGCCAACTACACAAGTAGAACCCATGCAAGAGAAAGACAAAGAAAGGTATATTGAAGAAGTCATGAAACTATTAGAAAATGATTGGGGTTCCTTAGATTTCACACCAACATTCATGGGAGAATACAAGATAATAAACAAAGAGTTTGAAAAGGGAAATGGAAAAATAGTAATGTCAACACAAAATTCAACTCAAAGTTTGAAAGCATCCACCTCAACTACTTTAGAAGATCAAGCAAAGTACACAACAAACTTTGACGAAATTGATTATGAACAACCACCAAATCTGAAAGAAATGCAAAAGCTTTATGGAAGAGGTTACAGACTTATGAGACAACTTGGGTATAGTGGAAAAGGATGTGGTGCTAGAGAATGAGGTATTTGTTTCCCTATAGAGCCTAACACGCGAGAAATAACTAATGGTATTGGTTATTGTCCCTTGAAAGAAACAAAAGCATCAAAAAATCCTTCACTTAATATCAACACTCTTACAAATGATTCTTCTATGCCAACTTTATAATTAGTTCATCCTAAATTGATAGATGCTAGTGGTCTTGGTTATTTTCCTTCAAAATAAATGAAAGAAACAAAGTCTTCACTTAACATCAATGTCATCACGCAAAACAATAATGATTGGATTTCATTAGATTTTACACCCTCCTATAAAGGAGAGTACAAAATATCGCATTATAAAGAGTCTTGTGTAAATATGACACCTAATACTAAGCAAGAGATATCTTTGTCACAAAATAAAGGAACATCTTTTACCATTGATCAAGAGGGTATCTTGTCGAGACTTCTCCAAGATCATTTGATATCTCTCCCTCTAAGAACACGAAAAAAAAATTACTACAAGAATTCATTTTGTGCATATCATAGAGCTCATGGCCATTCTACTAATGAATGTAAGGCTTTAAGTGATAAAAATCAATATCTTAAGGATCATGGTGCCCTTCCTTGGGTTGACGCACCTATTTCCTCTAATTGATACTAATTTTCACTCTAGCATGTTTCTTGGCTCACCCTTGTCCTGTACTAAGTGGGGTCTAGGGGTTAGGTAGCCTTGTCCTTGTATGCCACTTGTTATCTCTTTTGGCTAGTTGATTGCCTTTCATGTACATATAAGAGCAAGCTTTTGATGTGGATGGCATGCCTTAAGTTGAATCACATGTGACATTACATCGACACTCATGTTTCACTATGCGATTTTCCTTATTCTTGTGATGCGTCCTTTTCTTGGTGGTGTCATTGGGTTTGATTTCCTCCAAGAGAGTGATATTTCTTTGACTTTTCCTCTCTTGGAGACATTAGACATGATGTTCCCTAAGAAGATACCTTACATGAACTAAGAAAAATCCATTTGAATGTACCTTACACTACTTTGCATTTACAATAACTATTATATGGCCACCTTGCATGATACACTTTGCTTGCCTATGGTTCCATCTTATTTGTTCATGAGTTTCAAGCATAGAAAGATTTGCTTTCCTCATGAAGCTCAAAGTTCATTATCTTGTGGTATCTTGTCAAAGTTATTAGGAAGTATAACTTCGGTATGGTTAGCATATGATGAGAATCCTAGACATTGGCATGACCTTCTCAATATACGGTGAGAAGCCGATATAGAGGCATGACTTTCTCACGAAGCCACCCTTTTTGGATACTCACCCAACGGACAACCTAAAGTTTTGTTTCCAAAGAGTGAGCGTGCATTTTTGGACAAACAACTTAGATCTGATCCACATCGTGTTGGACAAACAGTTGAGGCTTGATCCACCTTTTTTTATTTTTTGCTTGTTTTTGTTTTTGTTGCAGTTATTGGCATTGCATGTTTATGTATCTTGATGTTGCATATTATACACCTTGTGTGTGTCCTTTTTTTCTTATGTCGGCTTAACATAGGATCTTGGATCCTGGGAGATTGACCACCTCCTTTGATCCTTGTTATCCTAGACCATCTGCATAGGTACACTTGGACCCTCTTGAATGTCTCCTTTAGTGTGAGTTTGAAGAAAGTTCTTCCTCTCACTAAAGTGGGAGCTAAATGTAATGACAAAAAATGTATCCCCCTACATTTTTGCACTTAATTTGGGAATGAGTAACATTAAAATGGACCTAATGTTGCCTTGATCTAGTGTTGTAATGTGTTTTCCACATTCACATTGGATTTAGGTCCCTTTTAAGCTAAATTGACCTAGTTTTTCCTTAATTTAATGTTGCAAAGTATATTTTATGTACACTTTCACATTGAGTTTTGGGCCCTCTTGTATTTATGACCTTCATATCATCATTAATAGGCCCCGAAGACCCTATATTATGCATCTCAAGGCTTATTTCAATCGAAATCCTGACATAGACATCAAATATACTTAATTTTCCAACTCCCCGATATTTCCTCCACTTGAAAAGGCCTGGTAGGACTCATACGCCACCTTGGGCATATGAGTCCCATCTAGATGGGACCTATACACCACAAATGGCACATGAGTCCCATTTGGCCCCTTTTTAGGGTTTTGAGCAAGAAATCAAGGTTTTAAGTTCAAATTTCATGAATGTTGGCCTCTAGGATCTAATAAATGGTAATTTGGATGGATTTCCTATATAAAGTAGGTCTCAAACCATTATTTTACTTAATCCTTCATGATATCAAGAGTTAAGCATTCCAAGATTTCACAAGAGTTTCAAGAGAGTTTACAAGAGCATTTCTAAGGCATTCAAGGGTGGAATTCTTCATCATTTGTTGCAGCATTTCAAGATCCATTATCATGTCAAGATCATAAGGAATCAAGCATGTTGATGAGCTAGTGTTGTGATGTAGCATTCAAGATCAAGATCTACATTCTACATGGCCACTTCATGTTAAATTGTTGATTTACATCTCAAGACATCATTCAAGGTATCATTTTTCATGTTTTATATTTCATGTTTCATGTTCATATTTCATTGTTTCATCATAAGGTTTGATTACCTAAATGGGGTTTGACCAAGGAAAACCCCTATCCACTAGCAAACCAACAAGTTTCTCTCTCTCTACATGTGTGATTGCAGATCTAGGTGTCTTGAGAGTTGGAGATCCTTTGAAGACTAGGTTGCAAGGTTGAAGAAATTTGTCAAGTTGTCACAAGGTTGTTATCTTCACAGAAATTCACCTATAGGTTGCAAATCAGGGTTTCAGATCCGAAAATGAAGTGTGGAAGAAAGAGCAGAGATAGGAGAGAAAATTTAGGTCTTAACCCTCTGAAAAATTAGAGTGGGACTGATATTCCACTTGTGGTGTATGAGGCCCAGAATAGGACATTTTCCAAATTTTAGTGAATTCAAATCAACCACTGTGAGATTCCAGTTTTGGCACAAAAACCCTAGTCTGAGACTAAATCGCTAGACTAGCGTATGAGTCCCAGTGGGCATCAAACAATAAGATTTTAGGGTTTTGGAGCTTGTTTTGACCTCATCACTCTTCTAGGTGGACCTTTGTACTTTCTCAATCTTTTATTCTACATTTCAGTTTCATTTCCTAGGTCATTTAGTTAGGTTTTGCATGGTACTTTGCATTTCATTTATATTTCTTCTCTTTCCAAGCCCTAGCTTGGTGGTGAACCCCATTTTAGTCTCTAGTCACACCTTAGGATACCTTATTGCAAGATCTATTTCCCCCTTCTACATTTGGATTGAGATCTATAAGGTTTCCTTGAGTGTAACAAGTGTGAAATAGGAACACTATCCCTTGTGCTCCATCTCCTCGAAGGTGGGGCACCCTATTTCCATTGTTACATCATAATAATAAAGGTTTTATCTCTTTTATGTCCTCCTTACACTTATTTCTCTACTTTCTTACTTTCAATTATAGTTTATTCTATACTTATTTCTATAATAGGGACATGTCCTTACAACAAATATGTTTTCCTATTATTTTCACTCAGCCTAATGCTCCACATCCCTTTTTTGGTCATGTGTGGTTGCCAATAAGTATGTTTCATTAGAGTGTTTTTATGTTCTACGTGTATTGTAAAGTTTGATTGTCTTGAATAATTTATTTAACTTGTATTTTTTATTATATGTAAATATGGATGAATAAAATAAAAGTATAATCACTAATATTGTTCTTGTACTTCACACTACTAGATTATCCATAAGTACTTCATCCTAGGCTAATTTTTGGGGAGAATTAGGTTGTACGTTCAATGTCTTCCCCATAGATGGTAGAAGTTTAGAGGGATTAGCTTGTGAATTCTACTTAGAGTTGTCATATGTGTATTTTTTTATTTTTCAGAGTAATACCACTTTTGCATACGTAGCAAGATGGCTTATTTACCTATTAATATTTATTGCAATAATGAAATGGCTAAAGTTATGGCCCCATTGTATTATTGATTAGTAAATGGCATGCTCTTCATTGCCTATACTATTTACGTTTATGGGAGATTCCCAAATTAATTTAATTCAATTTATTGTTTACTTGTGTTTATTTGCATGTGTAATATGAGATGTTTTTCTAATTTTTATAAATATAAAGAAAATTTTTATAACCAATTTTGAGGTATTTTATGGATCTTTCAACAAACTCTTATAGATCCCCTCAAGCTCTAGTTCGATCCTCTATGAGCGTGTGAATAACAAAAGACAGTGTGCTATATTTATTTATTTTCTTTTATAAAATCTTCTTCCCCGAAAGCTCCCAAAATTCTAATCACAAAACTCTAATTATAAAATAATAAATATATTTTTTAACTTAAGAACACAATTAAAATATTATAATTTAAAACCATGCACATCATTTAACTAAATTAGTTGTAATAATAAAGTATCTCCTCATCAAATTAATTATAAATCAAATTTTTATTTTTATTCAATACAAATATGATTTTACTTTATTCATTTAATTTAAAATTTTAAACTAGTATAGATATCTTAAATACCTCTATTTAAAACTTGTTGGGAGATATCAATTTGGAGCTATGTTATATATTTAAAAGTTATTTTATTTTACTTTAGAATTATTAACTACACATATGGAGACATAAATTTGATGTGTCACTTATTTTGAAAATATTAAATTTATTATTGAATATTAATATTTTGGCAAATAAATAGCTCAAATATAAGATAAAAGATAAGAGTTTTTGTTAACACAACCATCCCTATTGACATTATCTATTGTAGAATGCCTATTGACACTAACTATTATAGATATCTTAAATACATCTATTTAAAAAATACTAAGATATATCAAACTATTTTATTTGCTACATAAAAATATATATAAATTTTGTGTGCTACTTATTTTAGAAACATTATGTTTATTATTGAATATTAATAATTTAATGTGACTATCAAACAGCTTAGACCATTACACTCCACTCCTTACATTCATTGTAGAATACCTCTGAACATTAATTAAAAATTTACACAATGAATAATTTTTTATATTGAACAAAGCGATAAAAGAATTACATAAAAAAAGTTAGGAAAAGTAGCTGAAGAACATTGCTATACATCCAATACACCATCCACAAAGACAACATAAGATAAACAATATTACATAACATATTTACAGATCAATAATACAGACACAAAGATAACAAAAAATTGAGATTTTACACAATGAATAATTGAAATACTAAAACCAAATACTCTGTTTAAATATGATTAATCTACCTATTTAAAAACAAATACTAATTAATTTTCCTTTTAATAAAAAAAAATACTAATTAATTTCAATTATGGCATTCCTTTTTAGCACAATATTCTAAGTAAACCCTCTTAATTAAATTTGAAATATATACAATAGAAGACAGACTTAAGGCAGAAGATGCCAGATATATTTTAAAAAAAACATTTACGTGTCTCTGTTTCATTCTTCCTCTTGATTTATCAGTGAAAGCATCCTAAGCTAATAAAAAATTGACATCTGATGTCAATTCCTGAGAAATTTTAATGCATGGCAACTGTTCATGTACCACCTGTATTTAAAAAGAGAGACAACTTATATCTGACACCTAGCAATTGGTGGAACGTATTAATGGGTGACTTGTAAGTCCTGTCAAATTCGCACACCTGTAAACAAGAGTTCTTGAAAACAGAAATGGCAGTGACATACAGTGGTACATTATAAGCTTTACTTTAATGGTGGAAAGTTGTCTTGGGTCTGATAAAGCTCCTAGTTTCTGCTGCATCCTCAGACACTTCTCTACCAGATGTCTGGCAGTACGATGACAAAGAACCAAACAATATGCAGATAGGCTGCAATTTTCAAGGAGTTCACACAAAATTAGGGGCTGATTGGACTATAATGAAATGTTAAGAGACTTTTATCTTTAGGTTACGGTCAACTATCTATCTATAATGGTGAAATTTGCATATACCCAAATACCCTTTCGCATTCAGTTTTGTGCCCATTCTGAGAGAATGTCTTTGGAAATGTACAGTGAAATTGGTTTTTTTGTTTTTTTCTTCTTTCTAGGTTTTATTTATTTTTTTGGGTATATATTTTGATGTATTTATCAGTCATATGTTTGTTATATTTGTTTATATTCTTATTACATAATAGTTGTTATGTATATTGATCTAATTTTTTTGTCTATCTTGAATCATTTTCATAAGCATTTTATATGTTTATTTTATACTTCAAAGTGCATGTTTTACAAAATGAGGTGTTATGAGCTAGTACTTAGAGATATTCAATACATTCATTTTATACTTTAAAGAATCATGTTCATATCATTCACATCATAGCACTTCAATTAGTGCACTAAATGGAATCTAAAACTACACAACTATTTAGGAGCAATTTAATGTTTCAAGGGTTTTGTTTTCGATTTTGTACACACAATTATGTAAATTGACATAGGAGAACATGTCCCTTTGTGACACAATGATAATCCTGCCAAGGTATTTACAATTACTAATAGCCCTCAAATCAATAGAAACAACAAAACAAGAAAATATGTGTCAAGCAAATAGAGTGAAATGTAGATTGTGCATAACCAAGTCAAGGGGCACATGATGAGTTCAGTCACAAATCTACCCAAATCATTGAACTTGACTTGACTCCAAACAAAGCATTATTTAGTGTAGAGTCAAGAACATTTATTTTAGCAAAAATATCTTATTTTATGAGCATATTGGATAATCTAGTACTAAAGTCTTCATTGTTTTCACACTCTTTCATCATATAGCATTGCACTTCTATCTACAACATATACATCATAAGCAAAAACCTATAAGTCCAAAAAAACTCTAGAAGTCCAAAAACCTATAATCAAAATGTGGAGGTACCATAGGTTAGTGTGAAGGAGCTACGAGAGTGTTATCTAAACATACATCATAGTTTATGAATATGAGCCATGGTACTATGATTTCTATGTTCAAAGGTTGAAATATATACTAGCAAATGCAACAATAGAAGGTAGAAATGCCATATACCTAGAACACATCTAAGAGCATAAAAAACATAAAAAAAAAAACTCAAAAAATATCTAATAACAAAGATTGGTATTGGTAAAAAGGTCCTATCCAAAAATGTGGACTTTAAATTTGAGCTAAAATGGGAGAGAACTATATGGAAAAACAAACAATGATAATCAAACTAAAGTAAGAAATAAAATATTAATGTGAATGTAATAAATACAAACATTATACCTCCACTTGACCTCAGTGATGTGCCCTAATGCTAAATGATTATGAAGTGATTCAAAGTGGATGCTCTTTGTTTTGATATTACTCATTTGATAGCATGTAAGTACTATGAATGATTGATGATTATGTCCTTTGGGTAAGCCTTCTTAAATAGACTTCCTAAGTTGGACATGGAGGATGGAGATTAAAGGATAAAATCAAAGGAAAGGATTGTTTTGGATGTATGTGCATCCTAGTATCTTAACAAGTGGCAAGAGAAGGTGAAATATGATTGATAAATGGATAATATTTCCTTATAATGTAAGATGGAATGAGATGTAAGCAAGTGGGAATGGATGGAGGAGATAATTGGATGGTGGAAAATGAGAGATGAAATAAAAGGTGTAGATTCTTTCACATTGTATGTTTACACATGTATGAGTAATGAGTGGGGATAAGTGGTTTGATGAGGCATGTGTGAAGATGGAGGGCTAGGATTTAACCTTATATATAAGTTGGATGGTGGAGATTAGAGGAATATATATTTTGACTTCTTGTGACATGAGATGGAATTTTAAATTAGAAGACAATGTTAAATGTTGGTTAATTAGTCTAATCAATCAAATAGGCATGCATTATTTGATTGATTAGTTGGAGGAATTTTGGACCAAGATTAACATTAATATTAGTGATCTTAATATGGATTAAGTGTGGTTGATTGATTCATTAAATCAAATTAATTAATTAATAATAGAGAATAGTTCATTTGGGGCTAATTATCCAAATAAATAATTATTTATTTAATTAATTTATAAGAAATTGATGTAGAGAATTAGGAGTGGATTTTTCGTGTCTACACTCTCAACTTGAATTTCTTCTTCCTCTTAGATAATTACTTAAATATGTGTGTATCCGTTTATGGTCTATTTTTTCCTATTATGGGCTAGCTTCCACTTTTCTTCTTTGTACTCATTCAAAATAATTCTCTAGTTGTAGCCTTGGTGAATTGAATGATATTCACCACTTTTTTTGCTTTATGACAACGTGTTAGAAAATTATCTTCTCACCACATATGGGGGAACTTATTCTATAGTTATGTCTCTCTTAAGGCTTGACGTGTCCTTGAATATCTAATTTTAAATGATGGATAACCATTTATTTTACCTTTTCCAACCTTCACACTATTATTTTTCACAACTATTGGTGGTGAATTTAACATATCTATAATTGGCGGTTTTAGGTTCCTCTATATGTCAACTTTTTAAGAAAATTACCTTTATTCTTCTCATGTTTTTCTTTTATCTCTTGTTTAGTCCTCTTCTCATAAAACTCATCGTAAGTGCCAAACCTCCTTGGATTACGGTCATTTGGTAGAGATAAAACACTTTATAATTGCAATCAATTAGGTCATTAGAGACTTCATATAGTACCTTAAGTACCCATGATGCCCTATTTTATATGGATTTCATAGATAAAATTTGTATCCACTATAAATGTTATATAGTTTTAATATTTTTTAAATTTATCAAAGGATATTCTATCTCTTGCTTTTATTTTTATTTGAAGTTTCCTAAATCACTCAACATATTCCTTATAGTTTGGTACTTATTGAAAGGAACTAATTGCACCATGATTTGGTTGCCTATTGTTCTTGTGTTTATATACAAGAATCCTTTAGAATATAATGTATATCAACTCCTTTTGTCATTTTTAGGTTCTCTAATAATTGATCCCAACTGATCTTAATAGATGGAAATCCTAATTGTTGACCACCATATCATACACATTCATGATTACCTTGCTAGTAGTCATTTTATACCTATTTATGGGTAAGTGTACAAAGATGGGGGTCAAAAACTACATCTTAAGTGGCCACTTTTTTTTTAAATCAAGAAAAACTAATCTTAGATGAGAAATTGAAGGTATTCACAATCAAAATTTGAAGATGCAATGAAAAAAATATTCGTACTACTCATAATCTAATTTCTAAACTAATATTCTTTTATAAATGGTAGAGATTGAGGGGTTCAAATATGGGGGCCACACATAATGATCATGTTCTTTCAAAAAAACAAAACATAGCATCTAGTATGTCCCCCTAAAATGTTAAACTTTCTTTAGTATTTCAATTATCACTTCAATGAGAAATTAACACTGTCTAGTTTATGCCTAATTTTTCTAATATCTTTTAATGAATATATGATTTTCTAGTAGTTTTAAAAGTGGACGCATCCTCAAAAAATATAGCTTAAGAACTACCTCTCCATCCTTCTCTTTGTCTCTCTCTTTCTCTCTTTCACTCCCTCCTTTATACCCTCATTACTCTCTCTCTCACTCACTCACCCACCTCTCTCTCTCTCTCTCTCTCCATCTTTACTTCTCTCTATCTCACCTTTCTCTCTCCCTTCCTACCTCTCCCTACCCTCTCCCTCTCTCTCTCTCTCTCACATCTCTCTCTATCCCTACCTCTCTCACCCTCCTTCCCTCCCCCATCTCTCTCACTCACTTCTTTCTCTCTCTCTCCCTATCTATCTCACCATCCATCCTTCCCCATATCTCTTTCTTTCACTTCTCTCTCTCTCCCTATCCCTCCCACCCCTCCTTCCCTCTCTCTATTCCTCTCTCCTTCCTTCTCTACTTATTTGTATCTCTCTCCTTCTCTCCTTCTCTCCTCCCCTCTTTCTATCATTATCATTCTCTCTCTCCCAATATCTTCCCCTTCCTCCTTCCCTCTCTACTTATCTCTATATCACCTACCCCTCTTTACCTCTACCTCACTCTCTCCCTCCCCCTCTCTCTTACTATCTCCTTCCGTATCTAATTTTGTCTATCCCATCTCTCAATCCCTACCTACTTCTCCCTCCTTCCTCCCTCCTCTCTCTCATTAGCTCTCTACCTTTTTCTATCTCACCTCTCTCTCTCCATCCATCCTTAACTCTCTATTTATCTCTCTCTTTCCCTTTCTACTTCTCTATATACCACCTCTCTCTCTCCTTCCTTTCTCTCTCCACTTCTCTATATCACTCCTCTCCTTCCCTCTATCTCTACCTACCCCTCTCTCCTTCCCTATCTAATATTTATCTCCCCTCTCCCTCTCTACCCACATCTTCCTCCTTCCATACCTCTCCCTATCTCTCTCTCACTACCTCTCTCTCCTTACCTATTCCTCTTTGAGAGAGAGAGAGAGAGAGTGGATAGATAGTAGAGAGAGAGGGGTAGAGAGAGGGAGGAGAGAGGGATGGTGAGAGAGAGAGAGAGAGGAGTGAGATTTAGGTAGAGATAGGGAGAGGAGAGATAGAGAGAAATAGATAGGTAGGAGGAGGAAGGAGGGAGAGGGGAAGGAGAGAGAGAGGGGGGGTTGAGATAATTATAGAAGAAAGGATGGTGGGAGTGAGAAAGAGAGATGTGAGATAGAGAGAAATGGAGAGGGAAGGAGAGAGAAGGAAAAATAGGTAGATCTTGAGCTAAGGGGAGATAGAGGTAGAGAAAGGGATGGAGATAGGGAGAAATATAGAGGTCTAGAGTACAAGGGATATAGATAGAGTGAGATAGAGAGAGAGATGAAGATGATGGGGGCCTACTAATTATTAATATTTGACCTAATGATTACTAAAATTTGACTTGTTGATTATTGAAAATAGACTTGTTGATTATTAAATTTGACTATGTTAGAAAAATTATAGGATCTTCCAAAACCTAGATTTTTAATTATAACTCCTAGAGATCTAAAACCATTCTCAAGCATCCTAAAGTTATATACATTAAATATAACTTAAAACATAATAAATTAGATGTCCATATAGAAATTATAAAAAAGCAAAAGAATTTTTTTCTTCACAAAAATATGAGCACAGTATAACATGCTTGTGTTTTCTCTTTTATTGGACCAAAAAGTGGGCAGCTAATTTTTGGTCCCCATATTGATGCACATGATGTAGTGCCCCTCCATTTGTGTCGTCATGTGATGCTTTCTGCCTTGCTATGAATTTAAGAGTGGTTTGGTATTGATTTATTTGGTGTTTGAGGAAATACGATAATTTAAATAAAAGTTATTAATAAAATATTATTAACGGTTAAATTGAAATAAATTAGAATTTATCTAAAAGAAAAAATAAAATTAAAAAAAGAGTTATAGCATGTCGAATTTGAGTGAGAGTCTTCTCCTTAAGTTTTGTTGCAGTTGCCTTGCATGGAGGAAAGAATTAAATTTTACACCGATTATAATTGGTTGCATACAGGAATTGAGGAATGGCTTTAATTGGGTACCAATCATACTTGTTGAATGTTAATGCACATAAGGAAAACTAGAGTCTAGAATAGTGCCCGAAACCTTTTCTCAAAGCTCACTGTTTTTCAATGGCTAATGTTTTGTCGATGTTGAAGTAGACCTTTAATACCGATAATTAGTATCTTTGAAACATGTGTAAACTCAAATTATAGTCGGTCATGTTAAATCAGGTCTCTCGTTACTAAACTCCCTCCATGAATGTAACTTATATTTAATTCTTCCCACCAAATTAATTCTTCATATTCATCATCTTCAATCAACCATTATGGGAAATGGAAACTTTTATCAAAATGAAGTTGTCGGTATCTTGTCATTTTGTGAGAATGCAAAATCCACTTATTAATAAAATCTTCTAATTAATCAAATAATAGTATCTAATATCTATTAAAGAAGACTCTCCAACACAAAACTTTATAACTATTGTTCATATAGGCTTGAATTCCTTTGAGGTGGAATATAATTTTATGCGAAGATTGGATAAGGGAGTAATGATTATTTAATATAATCAAGATAAATGTTTATTGATCATTTTAGTTAAATAAATCAGGGAATCAAATAAAAGAAGAAGATTTATTTAAATAATTGAAGGAATGATAAGAGGAATATGCGAATCATATATTGGTAATTACAATACATTTTCATTTAGGTATATGTATGTATATGAATGTGAACAATAGTATATATATATATAGGTATATCCCATAATTTGGAATGTAAATATTTTATATGTTAAAAATTTGGGTTGACATTCACATTGTATGTAATTTGATTTATGTACATGTTTATAATATGTTTGTCCACCTATGAATACATGTTGTGAGTAAGTATGGAGATATTGCGTAAGCTTTTGGTGTAAGTCGATCTTGGGATTCCCTTGTCTAGCACCATGCAGTAGCACCCATCATTTCCTTTATACCGGTTGGAGAATATCGTTAATTTTTTAACCGCTTTATAGGAGAAAGGCAACCCATTCTGGTAGACTGCTTTAACTAACGGTTAGTGGGACACCTCATTCAGTGCGTGGACATGCAGTTCAGTCATGCAAATTTAATGGTCAACCGCCATGCAAGGAAATCGACCTTCCCTGAGGCTACGCCCTTCTGAAGCTTTCATCAACGCCTATTTTTTTTAGTTTTTTGCTTAATTTAGCATCACCAGTATTCTTCACAAGAACGATGTCCCCATTCAAAAGAAGACAAATGTTTTTTTTGAAAAGATCGGTGCTCTGGGAGAATAAAGAATTGATGATTATTCTAAATTCTTGCTACAATTTACATCAGATTCGAGAAGATAAACCAGGTTCCTCTATGTCTATTTTCTCTTTCTTCTTTTGGAATAAATGCAAGTGTCTGTATGTATTTAACACTAGTCGTATTCCATACAATCAGCACCTTCAGATCAATGTATTTGTTTCACACAATTGAAAATTTTGCTATTCATCGAATGGGTTGTCACCGTTTTGTAATACCAGATTAATAGTCCGCCCCTGTTGTAAACATGAATCCAGAAACTGATTGTTTTGACATTGAGGTGGTAGTAACCATGGAATGAGATAATGAAATCATAATTTTATGTCTACCTGCAAGTGAGAAATTGTTTCCTAAATCTATGTGCACCGAACATTAGACAAAACATTTAAAATCTAGATGACCTTGTATGTACTTTTCTTGAGAGCTGTAGTTGTAGTTTAAAACTATAGGATTTGGCCTATGAATCATATGAGTATCGTCACTTAATCTTATTCACTATCTGTTTTAACTTGAGTTTCTGACACATGTTTTTTTAGAGCTTTTCATGTTTATGCATGTCGATGGGTGTGGAAATCTCAAGTTACTCATCCTACCACTATCGCCCATATCTTCTCAGCCATTAAACTAAGTTGGCTGTAGGCCATACTGTTGGCAACCTGTCATGGCAGCAACACTTGAACATGTTAGGATGAATAGATTTAAATAACCTCCCTGATTCTAACAGAACCACACATAGTGTAGCACTTGTACATCAAAGGTTGTAGAGGTTTAGAGAACCCTTCTAGATTCTTGTGATAAATTTGTCATGTTTGCAGTACTTAAAATAGAACATTGCGAAGGTTTAAATAACCTGTTTGATTATACTAATAATCTATCGCAGTTGCAACACTTGGAAATAATGATATCAATGCATGTAGATGGCGATATTTCCAAATTCCAATATCCATTTTCTAATATACTTGGAAACCTGTCATAGTTACAATATTTAGAGTTGAGGCAGAGTATAGAATTAAGTAGCTTCACTGTAACCATTGGCAACTTGTCACAGCTACAACTGTTAGACTTGCAAAGGTGTAGTATACTAGATAATCTCTCTCTGATTCTATTCGCATCCTTCCACAATGGCGCATCTGAGCTTAGAAGGGTATGGAAGTATATACCAGTTGGATGGATTCTTTATGCCATTCAAACATTGGCAAGCTAGTGAAATTGGAGTTGCTATAGCTTGCATAATCAATTCCTTGAATAGCTCTGAGCACGTATGAGGCCAAGCAAACCAGATGGATGAAATTCCAAGATAGAAGAAAAAATCTGTGAGATTAGAAAATTTTAATTAATAAGGCTATATTACACTGCATTGTAATTATGTTTGCTATACGTTTATATCTGCAAAAGGTGTCCTTTGGTTATTGTCTTTTGGTTATTATCACAGCAACAGATCAAATTATTTATTTCAGGGGATTGCTTAGATAATAAATAAATATAACTTTTCAATGCTGTCATTGATTGTATTGGGGAATGTCAATGTCCCCACCAAGATTTAGATCTTGTTTGTGCTAATGGAGGTTGGAGTTTTTTAAAAATCATAGAGTGTGTGTATGAATGACTCGTTGACAATTTCGAGGAAGAAGATCTTCAAGGTCATAGAGAATCAGATCAATTACCACACCAAACAACAAATGGCAAGAATAGAGTCAAAGTTTTTTAGATGGCTGAAGTTAACATGAAACTGAGGTAATAATATTGAGAGAAACAACAATAAGACTTAGGATGTGTACATGCATTGAGGTTGCATCAATTGATTGAAAATATAGTTATCTCCGAGTGATAATGGTATTCAATTCTAGTCTCTTTGCAGCACATGAGTATACTTTAAAATATAGAGATTGAATAGTTAATTTATTTGGAGTTATGCATTGGAAGGTTTATTGTTGAAAGAGTAATTTAATAGTGCATAGTATATTTGATATAATAGGGTATTTTTTATTCCAAAGTCGAAGTCTGAAATTTAAAAGCGAAACTCTATATCTTAGGAACATTGAAAACCAAATTAGGAATATCTAATTTTGTATACCATCTCATGTACCTATGAATGCTTATTAAAGATGGCTATATAGTGTATTCTTGTAGTGAATTTTGTGTGTAATTTTGGAGTTTAAGATGAATATTTTTATGGAAGATGTTTTGACTTGAATTTGATGTTGAATTTGAGATCAAGTTTTAGTTTGCCACCTTGTTAAAACCTCTTTATTTGAAGTGGGGATTCCACTGTTCTCCGTGAGAATGGGAAAGAAGGAAGCTAGTTTTCATTATTGGCCTTCACTTTTGGTTCTTTGTGAACTATTGCTTGTATGATCTATTTGATGATTGGGTTTAGCCTTGCACTTGAAAATAGTTTCGTTATGAGGATTTTGTGTAGGATGGTGTATGCCTTGCTTAATGTAATTTATCTTGTGGCTTTATATGTTGTGCATGGGGGCTTACCCTGATAGTGTCTTTTGAGTTTTGTTTTTCATAAGGGAAGTGGCTTTCAATGGGGGCCGAGTCCCGGAAGTGGTCTCAGGGTAACTCATTGGAAGTTTATTAATCAAGTGAAAATATTAATATTTTATTAGGGGTTTTGGTTAGAATCACACATTAACAAGATATAAGTGAATGCCTCACTCATGAATCAAGTGCTTGTATGGGCTTGAGATGAGTTGAGAAGGCCTGGAATGGCAAAACCATTGTCTTGTCCTTATGAAAGATAATCGATGCCGCATTGGATTGCATGTGGGGTCAAGTTTCGTAAGAGGTCACCAGGGTAACCCAAGTTGGGGGCCGGGGCCTAGGAAGATTCACCAGGGTAACCCATGCAACATTGCAATGACACTCTTCCTTAAACAACCAAGTATGCTTTGTTTCCCTCTATGACATTCTTGAGTCTCTGGAAGCACATGTTGGCATTTATATGTTGATGCTTTATTGGTTAATCCTTATGTTGAGCACGTCTTGTGTTGGTTATATCTTGTGCTGAGATTGCCTTATGTTATCGTGGATCTTGTTGTGAAGTCTTGTATCCTTGTTCTGTATGATGGTTTAGTTGGGGCACCTTCTTGTCATCTCTTAGCACGGGGGGTGGGCCTTCAGGTCCACGTGGTTGGGTGGAACGTGCTATGCACCCCATTGGGTCCCCAGTGGTCAATCGAGAAGTGCGAAATTGTACCTTGCAGTAATTCCTGAGTTGAACCAGAGTTGAATCTAGTATTGCAGCTTTGAAACTCCTTCATTTCAAATGTATCATTCCATTTTATTGTATCTTCCCCATTCATGTTGGGAAGCGACATTGTAATATTATAAACCTTGATTAATGTATTGATCATGTTCATGTTATTTTATGGTTACTGGTGTATACATACCATCCGTGTGATATAATGATGTTGTTATGAAAAGTAATGCAGTCTTGTAAACCCGAGGGATTTGATATGTGCAGTTCATGTTTAGTTTCATATCATGTGATATATGATTATTATGATGTATGTTAGTATTTTAAAAAAAAAATTGGTGCCATGAATGTTAGATGTATTACTATCCTTTGTAGTTAATTTGCGGGGCATTACAGTTGGTATCAGAGCATAGGTTCATACATTGGGGCACTATGAGCCCATTGTGTTGACCTAGTTGCTTTTACTCGTAAGGGTGTGTCAGTCTGTTTGTGTAGTCCGTACTTGATTGCCTTAGTTTGTCTCTGGGTGATGTAGGTGTTATGGTGCAGAAATCCGGTGGAAAGGATAGGACCCTCGGTGTAGTGCGCAATGCACCAATATCCTTCCTACTGGAAATGCATTTTGGAACTCTTGTGTTACCCTTGAGTTGCTTTGTGGTGTCTCTGGTGTGAAGTGAATTTGAGTTTGTATGTGGTATATGTGTGTTAAATCTGAAATTATGTGTGTTTTGAAGTGATAATTATGTTTATGTTCTGAAAAGGCCATAAATTATGATCTTGTGACACATATATTGTGAGATTTTGCATTGAGTAATGAATAGAATGTAGTACATGATGTTTAAATGATGAAGTTTAACCAGAAATGTGTATCTTGGCAATGAATTAGCATGAATAACTGGTGCTAATGTGTTATGTTTCCATCTTAGTTTATGATTTTCAGGTAGTCGGCTTCGAATCTTGATGATGAAGGTAATTAATTGGTTATGTTTAACATGTGGACTTAATACTATGGTTGCATCTGATTAGTAATTGTTATTGATGATTGTTTATGATGTATCACTAATTGTAGAGTGTTAGAAGGATGATGTCGTATCACTCATTCATGAGAGGCATACGACACGACAATTCCCTCTACACTAGGTTGATTTGATATATATATATATATGGTGTACACAATGTTTGCTTTTATGCAGGTTGCAGGTAGTAAGCCTCGATTCCACCTGCTCTGGCAAGACTAGGCAAGCCTCATGAAACCCAATGGGAATAATGTGGAAAAAAAATAGAGTTGACAAGAAGGTTTCCCAACTTTGCCATCATCCTCGACGAGAATATGTACCCCCACTGTGTAACCTAGTCGGTATGGTTTTTTTATGTTTTGTCAATTGTCTTGGTTGTTCTTCTGTTTTTTGGATTGTGTTGTCGTGTTGATATTGTGATTATAATGTTTAATTTGTGATGAAATGTCGATTGGTCATTTTCATATTCAGTTACTTGAATTTTGATGACTCTTATAATTATGAATGCTACGTTTAACCATGCGACTTCCAGGAGTAAGTCAAATCCTTAGGGGGGAGGATGTGGTGCCCCTCCCCGATTCACCATTTCATGATTTAGATTATTTGATTTTATGTGTATGGTTGTTTAAATTATAAACCGTTTGATAAACGATGGTTTTTGAGTCGAGTTGAGATATAAGCCTTATTCTATTCATATGCTACCATTATTTCTTATTATCATCTTTAAGTAATCCACACTCGACTCGGGAATATGTATATATAATAAAATTTAATATTTATAAAAAAAAAGAGTTATAGCATGTCAAATTCGAGTGAGAGTCTTCTCCTTAAATTTTGTTGCGATTTCCTTGCATGAGGGAAATAATTTAATTTTATACCGATTATAATTGGTTGCATACAAGAATTGAGGAATGGCTTTAATTGGGTACCAATCATACTTGTTGAATGTTAATGCGCATAAGGAAAACTAGAGTCTAAAATAGTGCCTGGAACCTTTTCTCAAAGCTCACTATTTTTCAATACTTAATGTTTTGTCGATGTTGAGTAGACCTTTAATACTGATACTTAGTATCTTTGAAACATGTGTAAACTCAAATTATAGTCGGTCATGTTAAATCAGGTCTCTCGTTACTAAAATACCTCCATGAATGTAACTTAGATTTAATTCTTCCCACCAAATTAATTCTTCATATTCATCATCTTCAATCAACCATTATGGGAAATGGAAAATTTTATCAAAATGAAGTTGTCAGTATCCTGTCATTTTGTGAGAATGCAAAATCCACTTATTAATAAAATTTTCTAATTAATCAAATAATAGTATCTAATATCTATTAAAGAAGACTCCCCAACATAAAACTTTATAACTATTGTTCACATAGGCTTGAATTCCTTTGAGGTGGAATATAATTTTATGCGAAGATTGGATAAGGGAGTAATGATTATTTAATTTAATCAAGATAAATGTTTATTGATCATTTTAGTTAAATAAATCAGGGAATCAAATAAAAAGAAGAAGATTTATTTAAATAATTGAAGGAATGATAAGAGGAATATGTGAATCATATATTGGTAATTACAATACATTTTCATTTAGGTATATGTGATGTAAGCATGAATGTGAATACTAGTATATATATATAGAAGATATATATATACAGGTATATACATATATATATATATATATATATATATATATATATATGTATATATATAGGTATATCCCATAATTTGGAAATGTAAATATTTTATATGTTAAAAATTTGGGTTGACGTGCACATTGTATGTAATTTGATTTATGTACATGTTTATAATATGTTTGTCCACCTATGAATACATGTTGTGAGTAAGTATGGAGATATTGCGTAAGCGTTTGGTGTAAGTCGATCTTGGGATTCCCTTGTCTAGCGCCATGCAGTAGCACCCATTATTGCCTTTTTACCGGTTGGAGAATATCATTAATTTTGTAACCGCTTTATAGGAGAAAGGCAACCCGTTCTGGTAGACTGCTTTAACTAACGGTTAGTGGGACACCTCATTCAAGCATGGACATGCGCCTACTCATGCAAACCTAATTTGATCATGCAAGGAATCGGTCTTCCCTCGAGGGCTACTCTTCTAAAGCTTTCTATAAAAATGATCACATGCTTTGTCAATTTTTTTACATTTCTTTGATGTCATCAACTAATTTCATTTTTTAGTTTGCTTAATTAAGCATCACCAAGATTCTCCACAAGAATCCATGTCCCCATTTAAAAAGAAGAAAGGTTTTTGAAAGATCTATGGCTCGAGAATAAATAAATTACGATTATTCTAATTTTTGCTACAATGTACATAAGATTCAGAAGATAAATCTCAGTTCCTCTCAGGTTCATTTTCTCGCTTTCTTCTTTGGAATAAATGCAAGTGCCTGTATGTATTTGAGTTTTGGATAAAGCATTCAGTAAATATATTTTCCAGCATAGTGTTATGTATTTTGTTGTATAATCTTGTATACTATCAGGTTATAAAGATTGTAAATTTCCTATAGCTTTCATGCCTATTTAACACTAGTCATATTCCATACAATCAGCACCTTTAGATCAATGTATTTGTTTCACACAATTGAAAAATTTGCTATTCATCGAATGGGTTGTCACCGTTTTGTTATACCAAATTAATAGTCTGCCCCTGATGTAAACAGGAATCCAGAAACTGATTGTTTTGACATTGAGGTGGTAGTAACCATGGAATGAGATAATGAAACTATAATTTTATGTCTACCTACAAGTGAGAAACTGTTTCATAAATCTATGTGCACTGAACATTAGACAAAACATTTAAAATCTAGATGACCTTGTATGTACTTTTCCTGAGAGCTGTAGTTGTAATTTAAAACTATAGGATTTGGCCTATGAATCATATGAGTATCGGAACTTAATATTATTCACTATCTGTTTTAACTTGATTTTCTGACACATGTTTTTAGAGCTTTTCATGTTTATGCATGTCGATGGGTGTGGAAATCTCAAGTTACTCATCCTACCACTGTCGCCCATATCTTCTCAGCCATTAAACTAAGTTGGTTGTAGACCATACTATTGGCAACCTGTCATGGCGGCAGCACTTGAACATGTTAGGATGTATAGATTTAAATAACCTCCCTGATTCTAACGGAACCACACATAGCGTAGCACTTGAACATCGAAGGTTGTGGAGGTTTAGATAACCCTTCTAGATTCTTGTGATAAATTTTTCATGTTTGCAGTACTTAAAATAGAACGTTGCAAAGGTTTAAATAACCTATTTGATTCTACTGACAATCTATCGCAGTTGCAACACTTGGAAATAATGATATCAATGCATGTAGATGGCAATATTTCCAAATTCCAATATCCATTTTCTAATATACTTGGAAAATTGTCATAGTTACAATATTTAGAGTTAAGGTAGAGTACAAAATTAAGTAGCCTCCCTGAAACCATTGGCAACTTGTCACAACTGCAACTATTAGACTTGCAAAGATGTAGTATACTAGATAATTTCTCTGATTCTATTTGCATCCTTTCACAATGGCGCATCTAACCTTGGAAGGGTATGGAAGTATATACCAGTTGGATGGATTCTTTATGCCATTCAAACATTGACAAGCTAGTGAAATTGGAGTTGTTATAGCCTGCATAATCAATTCCTTGAACGACTTTGAGCATGTATCAGGCCAGGCAAACTAGATGGATGAAATTCCAAGATAGAAGAAAAACTCTGTGAGATTAGAAAATTCCAATTAATAAGGCTATATTACGCTGCATTGTAATTATGTTTGCTATATGTTTATATCTGCAAAAGGTGTCCTATGGTTATTGTCTATTGGTTATTATCACAGCAGCAGATCAAATTAATTATTTCAGGGAATTTCTTAGATAATAAATAAATGTAACTTTTCAATGTTGTCATTGATTGTATTGGGGAATGTCAATGTCCCCACCAAGATTCAGATCTTGTTTGTGCTAATGGAGGTTGAAGTTTTTAAAAAATCATAGAGTGTGTGTATGAATGACTCATTGACAATTTCGAGGAAGAAGATCTTCAAGGTCATAAAGAATCAGATCAATTGCCACACCAAACAACAAATGGCAAGAATAGAGCCAAATATTTTTAGATGGCTGAAGTTAATATGAAATTGAGGTAATAATATTGAGAGGAAACAACAATAAGACTTAGGATGAGTACATGCATTGAGGTTGCATCAATTGATTGAAAATATAGTTATCTCTGAGTGATAATGGCATTCAATTCTAGTCTCTTGTAGCACATGAGTATACTTTAAAATATAGAGATTGAATAGTTAATTTATTTGGAGTTATGCATTGGAAGGTTTATTGTTGAAAGAGTAATTTAATGTTGCATAGTATATTTGATATAATAGGGTATTTTTATTCCAAAGTCGCAGTTTGAAATTTAGAAGCGAAACTCTATATCTTAGGAACATTGAAAGCCAAGTTAGGAATATCTAACTTCTTATACCACATTCATGTACCTATGAGTGTTTATTAAAGATGGTTATATAGTGTATTCTTGTAGTGAATTTTGTGTGTAATTTTGGAGTTTATGATGAATATTTTTATGGAAGATGTTTTTGACTTTGAATTTGATGTTGAATTTGAGATCAAGTTTTGTTGCCACCTTGTTGGAAAAACCCTTATTTTAGTGATTTACCAGCCTTCCAGAGAATGGGAAAGAAGGGCGTTGCTTTATTATTGGCCTTCACTTTTGGTTGTTTGTGAACTATTGCTTGTATGATCTATTCGATGTTATGGGTATAGCCTTGAACTTGAAAATAGTTTTCGTTGTGTAGGATGGTGTATGCCTTGCTTAATGCAAGTTATTTTGTGGATTTATATGTTGTGCAAGGGGGCTTACCCTGATAGTGTCTTTTGGAGTTTTGTTGTTTCCATAAGGAGAGAGTGGCTTAATGGGGCCGGTGACCGTAAGTGGTCTCGTGGTAACTCATTGGAATTTTTATTAATCAAGGGTGATCCCACAATAGTGGTTTACAATTTTGGGCCAAACCGATCGAATTATTATTTTAACTAAATCTTCACATCTGTGCACCTATAGCTGCTAAAATGTGAGGAATTTGAAGATAGTGCAAAACTAGAGTCTCATCAAATTTTGTCTCAGAGATTCTAAAAATATTTTTTCAAAATTTTGGAATCAAATTGCACTTCTTTTCCACTCCCACCTAAAATAGATTTTCAGTAAAACAACATTTTAAAAAAGTGATGCACACCGTGATAATGTATAACTTTTTTTCCATGAAGGATAAAATTTAATTCTTTCAAATTTAGATTTGTAACCTTGATATCTAGTGCTTCCAATTCTTGGTTAGATAGTTTTTTATTGAATATTTTTCCTTTAATCAAGTTTCAAAGTCAAACTAATTACAATTCAGACACAGTGCGACTGTATAACGCGTAACTTTTTTTGTATATGTCAAAAATTTTATTTTATTTTTTTGTTGGATCAAGGACTTCAATATCTGGTGCACTCATATTTTTCAAATTTTTTTTTGATAATCTTCTATTTTTCCACATGTGAAAAACAAAGAAATTCATTTTCGATGAAAACCTATGTTTAATAAAACTTAAAAACAAATACATAACAAAACCAAAACATATTAAAATTATATTCATTGATAGCATTATGAGGAATACCATAATCATTTGAAATCAATTCTTAAATGTGGTTCTCATTTGATCCTGAAAATCTAAATCAAAGTTATTTTTATCAACATTTGATAGGTGTAAAGGAGACGATTTATAGTATGGTTTAAACTAGCTTTCAGGTTCTATCCAAGGGGGTTTTGATCTTAAGGTGATTTGATCAAACCCTCTTTCAATTGAACTTTAAATGAAATTTTTAAGGCTTAAATCATTATATTTTTCTAAAAATATGTGATTTCAGCTAAAATTGCCTCTCCCAGGAATTGTAAAACCACTACTATGACAGCACCCCAAGGAAACATTAATATTTAATTAGGGTTTTGGATAAATCACACATTAACAAGATATAAGCTAATGCCCTCACCTATGGTTCAAGTGCCTGCATGGGCTTGAAATGAGTTGAGAAGGCCTGGAATGGAAAAATCATTGTCTTGTCCTTATGAAAGTTAATTGATGCCGCATTGGATTGCATGTGGGGCCGGGTTTCGTAAGAGGTCACCAGGGTAACCCAAGTTGGGGGGCCCGGGACCTAGGAAGATTCACCAGGGTAACCCATGCAACATTGCGATGACACTCTTCCTTTAACAACTATATATGCTTTGTTTCTTTCTATGTTATTCTTGGGCCTCTAGAAGCACATGTTGGCGTTTGTATGTTGATGCTTTATTGGTTAATCCTTATGTTGGGCACATGTAGTGTTGGTTATATCTTGTGCTGAGATTGCCTTATGTTATTGTGGATCTTGTTGTGAAATCTTGTATCCTTGTTTTGTATAATGGTTATTGTTGGGGATCCTTCTTGTCATCTCTTAGCATGGGGGTGGGCCTTCGGGTCCACATGGTTGGGTGGAATTCTATGCACCCCATTGGGTCCCTAGTTGTCGCATCGGTAGTTAAATTGTACCTTTGCAAGGACTCTCGAAAGTTGAACCAGAGTTGAATCTAGTATTGCAGCCTTTGAAACTCCTTCATTTCAAATGTATCATTCCATTTTATTGTATCTTCCCCATTCATATTGGGAAGTTTACATTGTAATATTATAACCCTTGATTAATGTATTGATCATGTTCATGTTATTTTATGGTTATTGGTGTATACTTACCATCCATGTGATGTAATGATGTTGTTGTGAAAAGTAATGCAGTCTTGTAAACCCGAGGGATTTGTTATATGTAGTTCATGTTTAGTTTCATATCATGTGATATATGATTATTATGATGTATGTTAGTATTTTTTTAAAAAATTGGTGCCATAAATGTTTGATATATTAGTATCCTTTGTAGTTAATTTCCATGGGCATTACACATGACCTTATATAATATGTTTGATATGCTTATACCTATGTATCATATCACATACCAAGATTTATGATGTCTACAATTACCAAATTTATACCATCAAAGGTGGCTTTATTTAATTATACCACCTATTCATTTGTTACCTTCTTCTTTGTTAGAAGCTCAACCTTATTCTATAATCCATTTATCACCTTTATTTCTTCCTTGGTTGGCTTGTATGGTAATACATAAAATTTGAGTGTATTATTGTTAGCACTAGCCTTAGCTAGGAATATTCTCAATAAAGCTAGGGAAATATCTCGATACATTTAATTTGAACCCCAATTATTTGGAATGGATATATATACTCCCATATCCCTATATCTAGATTTATGTTGGTGAGGGTTAGCTAATCATTTTGTAGATAAGTATAATCTATATCTATCAATGAGACGTGTTGTACTTCATGATATCTATAGAATACAAAATGTATGCCAATACATTAGAGAATGATCCATATTTTTTTCATTTTTCAACTCTCTCTTTGAAATATTATCTTTGATTCACCAACACTCTTAATATATTATCAATTCTCCTTACAAACCAGCAATATATTTTTCTTAAACTTGTAGCTCACCTCACAAATCTATTCTCTACTTCACAACTTAGCTAAAGTTTAGTGTAAATTTTTTGTGTCTACTTTTCTAACACACTTCCCTTATAGTGAATTCTAGCAACACTTTTTGGATTTAATGCACTTGGGTAGCCACATTCCATGCTTTTTTTCCATTACTTTTTATTATGATTCGATAGGTAGGCAACCACTAGAATGTAACATTTAGAACTTAAGTAAGCTACACTAATATAGAATCATAATTCATATGTTACAAGGTACTTTATTCATTCTCAAACTTAATTTTGATTGATTATTTCCCTCAAAAATACTAAACGATAAGGTTCTAATCTTGTAACATTGACATTTTCATCCAACAATTCATTATCTAGAGTCTTCAACTATACAATTCATATGGGTAAAATATCATGAACTATGTACAACCAAAACCACTTGGTTTTCCTAGATTTTTTTAGCCTATCATATAATATAATTGAATCATCAATTTGAGGGTGTTTTCCTTTGAATTTCTATCATGCTACATTTTTTTACATCTTTTCTCTTGTATTTGGTTATAGATGGCTCTAAGTAACTTCTCATCAAGTATTTCAAATTACATAAATATTTCCCTAATAGAATCATCATTTAATATTAATGCAATTTCCAATCTAATAATGGTTACCATATATTTAATTGGAACACCATCATCTAACCCGTATACCCATTAAAAAAGGAAAAAAAATTTAAGTCATTTGTAATTTATTCTATATATTTTTGCATATCCC